>JASANG010003438.1:0-158937 GCA_030248215.1 Enoplolaimus lenunculus | reverse complement strand
TTATTTTTTAGTATTATATTATCGTAGTTTATTAAGAAGGGTTTTTAATTCATTAAATATCATACCTAAACGTATACTATTGCGGTTTGCATTTTGTGTGCTTGTTCGAAGCAATTGCCTAGGCTACTTGACTGAAATACTTATAGTACTTCGGCGGTATTCTCAAACGTTTTAAGCATCAATTACTAGTTGGTGATAGGTTCTGTGACTTTTGAATTAATCAATGATAAGTTTGAAAAAGTAGCGTAATTTTTGTACTTTGTGCAGCATGTAAGTTCACCACACGAGGGATTTTTTTAGTTGCTCCATGGGGGCAAAACCGTGTTCCACCGGCCCCGTAAAAATAGCAGGAACAAAAAAGATAACAGCGTTTCTTAGCGATATGTTCATTCTATTAGTTCTATACAATAAATATATCTTCACGCAAATTTTACTTGTTCAGTACAGTTTCAAACTGAATTTAGCAAGCGGCGGACTTCAAACATTTGATGAGCAATAAATATTTAAGTATTCAGTCTGCCGAAAAAGGTTTCAGATTAATTTTGCGCGAAAAAATTTAAAACCAAGCGAAATTTATCTTTCAATTTTTGTTTCATTTTTGTAGTATGTGTGAAAGCCTGCTTCATGGAACAGACAGTTTCGCGTTTTCCATTTCTGCTGTATAAAATATGATATCTGAAGCATTAGCGGTTTACGCGTTTGAGGCGAACCTTTTGCTAAGTGATGATAGGTGCTAGACACATTTGAGAACACTGACTTTAAACTATAACTGAACAAACGGTTGTAATTTGTAGAAATTTAGTTGTGTTTAAAGTTTTTTCGACGAATTTTAGCCTATTTGTATCCACAAAAATTACTTTCGCCCGTATACCCAGTGACTACCTGGCTCTTGTCTTACATTGCTTACGGCTAAATGGGATCAAGAAAAACAATATTTGTCTGTGAACCAAGCGATAACCAGAACCAGCTGACTGTTGTCCAGTGCATCTTGCCATGAGCAGCAGAAAAGAGCACGATCTTACACTATGGTTAATTAGTTTGTCGACTTTTTTCAAGTAAAAATTGGCATTGATTTTCTGGAACAGTTTCTAAAGTTTCCCTTTCGACTGATACTAAATAGCACGGTGTAACCCGAAATCAGTACGTTTCCATTTTTATTTTATAGAAATACTGAAAATTACGTTATTTTGATGCTCAAATTTAGCTGTAAATCACGTATGAATCGAGAATGACATTTTAATTACACATACGTTGCTCTTGTTTCTTGCTCACTTTCGCAAAGTTTTTTCGCAGCTGTATATATGCGGCCGATCTACCTACCGTCAGAAATTTTTGGATCCACCACCGGTGAAAAAAAATAAACTTGTTGCAAAATCCGAAACGAAATTGCAGATTTTTTGAAAAATTTTGATTGTTTATAAAAATCTGCCGCTGATTTCCATACATTGACTTATTTTATTTTTCTCCACCGTCTTTATTTTTCTCCACCGTCTTTTACAGTCGTTCTTGCATACTCCAATTTTACTTTGAGGTTAGACAACAACACAATAAAACGAAAAACCAGTGAAAATATAGAGTTTTCTGAAGCAACAAAAAGTAAGCTTACGTATATGATTATACCAAGACAAGAAAGTTTAAGTAGAAAAAAACCAGTTGTTTCACAGATAATTGCAACTTACTGACGTGGTTGTAAGCATGTTTGAAAATTTGGCTCATGTGGCTTTGAGGGCGTGCCGTGTTTTTCCGCAGGATTCAAACAGAGTAAGTTTAACCTTAAGACTAACTTTTTGTCGTTGGTTTAGATTGATGCTTAGGTTTAAGCTTAGGAATATGCTTATTCTACTGTTTCTACCCTCCAAATAACATTGGCCGGAAATTCAAACGGTAGCGAGTAGCCGAGTGTTGTGCTATTTCAATTTTGTGTTGCCTAAAACAGGGTTTCTTTTTATTTTTTTATAAAGAAGAGTCATAAAAACACTGAATGATGTAAATGAACCTATTTTACTGATTTTTATCTGGTTTTGTTGCCGATATTGTTTGGTTTAAGCTTAATTTTACTAATATTTTGATTGATAAATGAACAGTGCCTGACATGGTTAACCAGATATAAAGTTCCGCGTTCCGCCTTTACGAAATCGGCTTTAAAATATAAAATGCTATTTTAAACGCTTTTTGGGTTTCTCCGTATTGTGAAAAATTATAAAATCATTCACTAGTATGGCTTATCGCTATTGAGTAGCCAGTATATATTCGTTCATTTTGAACCAGTGGTAATCTTTCTGCTGCAATTTCGCAACGTCTGCGCACCAAGTGTGTGTCAGAAAAAACAACAATCAGTGCTCGAACTAGAATTTTGATCTGAACAGGTGAACAACTGAGGTCCTTTCCATATAATGTGTTTAAAACAGCGGTTTGTTTTGGTACGATTCCGAAGCACCTTTAAGGATAATATGATACATTGTAAGTTGTTAATGTGCCCTTGTATTTTTGCCAGACAAAAACATATTTGACATGTCTGAAAATGTCAAAATTGAAATCATGTAATGGTTTTCGCAAACTTGCCCTTGGCACAATTTTAAAATTTATGAGTCCCAATGAAATATTTAAGTTATGTGAGCGTTTCAAACGGTGATTCAATCGCTGATCCACGTTATCTGTTCGTACCCTGCATGCGAAACTATTAAGAGAACTTCTCGAGCGCAGGGAGCGTGAAGCGAGACGTAATTTAGTGTTAAATCTCTATACAACGGCCGTAAAATGTTTCCTGGTTCCAACATTGAGTGAGCAATTTAGACCACCCAAACCCCTGTCTATGTCCCTAATGCAAGTTATTCTAATGGTTGCAAAAGTGCCTTTTCCTGTCCTGAGAAATTTTGAAAGGAGGATATATATTCCCAGATCCTGTCTCTTGCAAATGCCAGTCTAGGTAGAAACCAGGACTCCAGACGTTCTTATTAAGCTGTCGGCTAGCATGCATAAGGTGCATTGAACTACGTTGCACGTCCGCACAGCGGACAAGCATACCTTACATGCGTACAGTGAACACTGTGATGTCTACAAATGCGGTTAGTGCGCAGCTGTTGTTCACTTCAATGAAATTAAACTGAAGGAAACCAAAACTGATACCAATTAGAAAATTTATGTTGTAGCAATTTACCGGAACTGTACCACAATTTCGAGTTCCTGTATTGATTTGCAGGCAATAGCTTAACCGTATCCCGCATGAATATTTCCTAATCTTTCCTGAAATTCAATTTTAAATTAGAATATATGAACATATTAAGATGGAAGGCAGTCACAACAACCGCTTGAGTAAAAAACGTTGACGCTCTAACTGATCATGACTTTCAAGTCATGATACTATTTTGTACTGCGTATACGCGTTAAACAGTACGCATGTGCATCATCCGACATGCAATCAATTTTACACGAGTTTGTTGTACATTTTGGCCGATGTATAGAGCACGGCCTTAACAGTAGTATACGCACATTCCGAAGTCTATGCTTAAGCCTAAGCCTAAGTGTAAGAATGAGCTTATGCCTAAGCATAGGTGTACGAATGAGCTAAGCCTAAGTGTAAGAATGAGCTTATACGTAAGCCTAAACAAAATGATAGTCTAAAGCTTTATGCTTACTGTTTTGCAGTCCACAGAAAATCGTTCTGCCCCTGATTTTCACACGGGCCTACATTTTTGACGGATTTTGTCTCCATTTATAAAAAAATATTTCAAGCTCTGTTTGTAGCCAAGGAGAGATATTGTGAGCAATGAATGCTTTATGGTTGTACTTTTCAAACCACAACACTATACCTAGCTTAATGCAAACAGCAATAGTATAATCGAGCAGTGTTGTATTAGAACAATTTATCTAAAAACTAAACGAAAAGGAAACTAATACCAATTTTCTGTACGTCGAAGTATTAATTCCGGAAGCCACCGAAACATGTTAGGGCGTAAAAAATTCAGGCGAGGTATACAAGAATTTCGGTGTATTTACAAGTGAGGACAAAGTTTTTCCATAGAGATTTTTTTAGTGCGGTGAACCCTGGGTCGCCAACTCTTTATGAGCCCAGTCAAAGTTGTTTCAATCAAATATCATATACTTATAACGCACTGTGTTTGACACTTAAAACCTTCCGTAAGCCATATGGTGATTTTAGTTGTTGAACTCTCGCGTATGTGTTGACAATTTCATCCAGTTTAAAACAATTTGTCGACAGTAACGGAGAAGAGGATGCCGCCCCATCCAAATCCCCCCAACCTTCGATATACTTGTATCAAAGTTTAGCACTAAAATAACGTTTGATTTCTTTTTCGTTTTGCTCGCGATATTTTTTCCAGTATTATTACCTGTGCCGATCCCCTCTTCACGAAATTTCTGGATCTGGCGCTGTTAGTCAACATCACATCTTGTTTTTATACGCGCTGTGGTTTAAGCATAAATCAGAATTCTATGCGCGTAGCAAGCGACCGACAGGGCCAGCAAAACAATTTGAGTTACGTTTGTCGCTTGAGCCAACATACCATCAGCTGATTTATTTTATCTTGGCAAAGTCTAGAACGGCAAAGACGAAAGCTAACAGTATGTAAAATAGCTGTAAGAACTTGTGTTTTTGAAGTAGTAACTCGATCAAATATTGGCTTAGGTTTGCAAGCGTGCTTTTAACGCAAAATAGACAATTGCTAAATGTGTGATAGATTAAGCAACTGTTTGGAAAACCATAGAAGGTGCCCCTACACATGCTTGCATATTCATGCGGATTACTTCGCCAACGTAGTTTTTGTTCCAGTTGGAAAAACTGGAGTGCAGCATATAAGCGTTTACAGGGTTGTTATCATCAGGAGAAACATACAGTGGTTTCAGATGACTTACAAGCGAGATTTAAAGTTGCTACCGAGAGGCAAGATTTTGCTGTGACTGAGCTTTCTTAGGCCCCCTCTGGTTGCAGGCCCTTGAATGTCATTTCAGTGGAAGTGAAATTTCAATTAAAGTCAACTATTGTTTGTTACCTGTGTAAAAACATGAATTGATGTTTTGAAGCAATTCCGCATAAGTGTAATGGTGACATTTGTGGTATTAAAGTTTGAGCGAACAATTATGATGCGGAAACTGTATTAACCTCCGAATTTAACAAAAAAATTTTGGTATCATAAACAACAATAGACGTTTGAAATGTACATTAAAAACTTGAACAAGCCGGTGTTCAAGACGCAAGATATATGCAACATAAACTTAAATTTTAAAGTAAGTAACCACATTATCTTACCTTTCCACTCAACTTCAATATCCGTATTTGTTGCCGATAAAAGTGGTGTTTGTTTCCGTTTAAAAACACCGGAAATAAATTTTCACCTTTTAATAGTGAAAATTAATTGTAAATCACGTATAAATTGAGCAATCTTTGTTTACAGATATACTGGAATTGTTCGAGTTGAAATAAAATTACAGAATTCATTCAGAATCTTAGAAAACTTATGTGCAACTTCTGTTGTTTATAAAAATTTAGAAAGCCCGTAAATATGCGCGTGCCTCATTTGTATTGGCAGAAAAATAAAATATTTGTAAAATTTTTATACTTGAATATCCGTTTTCAGTCTCCGTTATTCTAATCATTATTCGTCTTCATTTCCGTTATTTTGACTATCCGTTTACGCTGCCGCAAAATAATCTTTTACAAAGTGATTGTGCATCCTAAAGTACTGCTAGTTGAACAACTAAGCACCTTTGTTTGAAATAGCGCCGCTATGATAGGTAAATACTGTCAAATTTTGTTAAGAACAATGTTAAAAAGATTTAACTAACTTAACCAACAGCGTATAGGAAAAATGTTTTTAAGCTTTAACTGTTAAGAAACCAATGAAGTAAAAGCCCACGAGTTGTCTAATGTGTTATTTTATTATAGCAGGCCAAGACGGGGGGTTTTGGGGTCACCACCAACAAGAAAAATTTGTCTGAAATTTGAAAAGTTTCAGCTTGAGGTGTTAACCGGATATATAGGCTATATGTTTACATTTATCCATTGTTGGTAGTATTGGAGTCGTGCAAGAATATATGTTTGCTGATTTAAAATTGTTGGTTGGAGTTTAGATTTCATGTCAGTGTCACTTCTTGGCTTGCTCAGAAATGCAGTCGCAACAAAATATCTAGCATTTCTTTATGTAAACATCAGTTCTATAATATTTGAGACCACTGCCTCAAATATCCCGTATCCGGCAGGTTTAATATACCTGATACTGTAACTGAACACGGATGTCGGTTTTTTCTGGATATTAAAACGGACTCGGAACACAAAACCGCTAAAAAGGGTGGTGCATACCAAAAGCTGTGGAAGTCTCATCGAGATGGTCATTACAGATCGCAAGCATATGGATTCGGGGAGCTAAATTGATAGATGGACAGGTAGATAGATAAATAGATAACTAAGGAAACAGAGCTCAGGAACGTTTTCAATGGATCTGTAATACATTTTGAAAATTTTGAACAGATTTTTTTAGCGAAAAACTAAACTACGAATTCGCACGTAGTGACGGATCCAGACATTTCCAGTGTGAGAAGATTAACGATTGGACAATCGCTGACGAAGGTGAAAAAATTTAAATTTAGGTTGTAATCTCGCCATGTTTTTCACTTATGTAGCTAGAAAACTGTTATTAAGCTTAAGAAGAATCGTTTGTATTGCAAAATTTTCAACACGACACGCGACCTTTGCAAGAAGACACATTCCCCAATACCGCTCCAGGTTCTGCCGTTGCGCATTTCATACAGCTTAATAGTGTTACCGTTTGCCAAAAACCAGTTCTACATTTATCAGCATTATCATTATCGTCATTCGATGATACACCTCTTCTGGTTTTGGACACTGCGCAGAATCCCCAAAAAGCAAAGTTAATTGAATCACACCACAACTTCTCATTGTCGCTAGCTTTGTTTTCGCGATGTTCTCTCGTAGTCACTGGTTTTACTTGAGCACTGGCTAATTCATGAAGGGGCACCAAGGTCGTAGCGACTTCCAACCGGAATCAACCCCATAAATTTTGTATTAAGATTTAGTGCTAAAATTGCGTTTGGCTCGTTGTTAAGCGTCACTCGCGATCTATTAATTTCACTATTATATATCGTATTCAGCCCCGGCGGTAGCAATTTCACGAACCGCCACTGTACGTGAGTGTCTTTTTGGCTAATAAATGAGGTTGAAACGATCTTTGTCTATCTCAACGTATAAGCAACATCTTTTTTCGGGGCCCCCCGAAAAGGTCCTTCTCAAAACAAGACAGACGCCCGGCCTGTGTTTTGTTCATTAGTTTTAGTTTGTCATTTTTCGTAAATGCTTATCTTCTTCGTATAAAGAGAGAGCGAATGAGAGAGTCCCAATGGTGTACTGGTATGGAGGTAGTTGCCCAAAAGCCCAATGCTAACGCAGGACTGGTGGTGCTGTTGGCTTCTTTTGTTCTATTGTCCTGCGAAGTGCTCATGTGTTCTTTTGAACCTCAAATTCATTAACTCGACACTCGCGGTTCGCGCAGTACCTACCGAAATGTCTGCAACCAACATATACAACATTTCGCTGTTTAAGGTTTTCGAGGTTTTTGGCTGTTTTTAAATAAAACCACAAGCGTGGTTTACTAAAGTCACCGGGTTTCATTTCATTTGGCCCAAGGCGTTCCTTATGATAAATTCGTATATACGATGAATGTTGAAAAAATTATTTCGTAGTTAGAAATTTTAAAAATCAAATTGTTTCAAATCTTAAGCATTCTTAGGAATCGTGTCAAAAATGTAAAACGCTTTGAGCGATTTGAAAAAAAAGCGTTTATATTGATGAAAAAATAGCGTTTTGATAGACGTTAAAAAGCGTTTACTTAATAGCGTTTAGCGACGTTAGCTATTCATTTCAAAGTTTCTTTATTTGTATTTTTTATATTATTACCTATTTTTTTGCAAATGTATGTTTCATTTATGTTTGCCCATCCGACTACTGTTGAAAACACTATTTTGACTTCTGAAACCAAATTTTTAAAAATGGTAAAAATCTTACAAATTTTAATGATACACTCATCTGGGCGGATTTGTTGCGTTTGCCTGTCGGTTGGCCGCGGTATTATAATAAGTCCGTACTGTGATTGTTGGAAAAACTATGTTTGATTAAAATTTGTTAGAAAATAAATTTTTCAAAATATTAAAATCTATAAAACCTGTTTTGCCTCATCTCCTGAAAATTTTTCAACCTTGCTTGTAAGTAATCGAAAATCCTTGAACGCCCTTCTTGAAAAATGTTTAGCCCTCTTATCAAGCGGACCTGACTACAGGCCTGTAAAATATTAATGCTGAGCATTTACTTCTGTCAAATACATTACATGCAATTTCAACCTAAAGCTTTGCTGACAAAATTTTTTAGCGAAATTGCTCATATTTCTATTTCAACAGTCCGTCGTTCTGAAGCAAGCGATGGTTAAAACTGATTAGACATAGAATTTAAGTTTTGGTTAGGGCAGAATTTGATCTTGATATAAAAGAGAACTATTTCTATAAGAAAATACAGTTACATTTAGTACCGGTTTGTTTCTATTTAGTACAATGGTATAATTCTACAGCAACGGGGGCCGTGGCATCGCCTCCGTTTTACCGTCAAAGAATTTTGACTACGAGTTAAAACATAGAATGAAAAGTTGTATATTATGAAAATACTAAGTTACCTATCTAACAAACTAAATTCGTAACATAGTTCTCAACAGGAGTTGTAAAGAACCATGTGAAACTATACGTGGAATCACAGCTATGTATTAAGTTAAATCTGTAACACTCCACATACGTATTTTGGCCAGCGGTTGAGCATTTCGGTGCATATTATAGTTATAACACAAAGCCCTATTCAAACATGCAAGTTTTTGCAGCAAAAACTTGCATGTGTAACTTGTGTGCGCAAGTTTGGTCACAAAGCAGTTTTGAAGTTCTACAGCTGCAAATAATTCACTGAAATTCATGCCATAAAATTATACATGTGAATGCAGTTGCAAGGCTGTTGTGCGCTTCTTGAATTAATTCACAGTTTTTTGAATTTATACACGAAACTCAAGCATCTAACTGTTTTGATATTCCACAGTCTGCGGTGATTGCCATGGAGCTTGTTTTCAAGGGCCTTCTTTACGCTTCAAAGTTTCATACATGTAAAACTTGCAGCTGCCAGTTTTTCAAATATTTATTCGAAGAACTTGCAGCTGCAATTTATTTATGATGAATGTGTCAAGATTAACTCATAAATATAAATAGCCTTGCAAGTCGAATGAATGGATGATCATTGGCGGAAGAGATGATTTATAGCGTATGCTATATATTTATTGCCATAGTCTGCAAATTATTCACAAAAGTTCATGTCAAGATTCATAATGAAAATGATGTTTCCTTGCAAAGACTTGCAGCTGTAAGAAACTCGTGCAAATTGTAGCTGCGAGTTCTCGCACCAAAAACTTGTACGTGTGAATAAGACTTTAAAAAATAGATATTCCAATTAGAAGTCAGTGTATATAATTTTTTCTCATACATAGAATACATTTCAGTAAAAATAACGTAGTTTTTATAAAAGGCATTTGGTATTCTCGAATCTTTGTAGCTTTAATCATCAGTTATTGATAAGTTTAGCAGACGTCACAAAGTGGTGTCTTTTAGAATTTTTGAAATTAATTCATGTCAAAATATAAGCTACGGTTTCACAAACTGCATCTTTCAAAACGTTTTATAAAATCACTAAATGTCATTATATGCCAATTAACCTGTAATTAAGCCTATATAATAAATACTTGATTCACATCGAAGGTTTCGTAGCCATAAATTTTTGTAGTAATCTTGCGTTATATTCAATTATTGTCCACAAACAAAAAAATCAACAAAACATTATTTTTGAAAATGAAAACGAAAACATTGTGTCCTTAAATTTTTTCGAGCTTAAATTATCACTATTGTGATTAAGTTTTGATGTTTTTCAATAAGCAAACGTCTAAAGCCTGTGCATTTCTCAGCACCGCGTACACGAGTTAAAGTAAAACGACGCATCAACGTGCAATTGCTACGAGGAATCTTGACAAAACGCAATGCACTCATTTGTACTTAATTATTTCACTTCTAATACTTCGGTACCGCAAAGGTATTAGTTTTTTATCGAAACCTGGAAAACAGTCCAGCAACAAAAAGAATTGAAATTTAAATTACCTACTACTTCAACGAAATTGTCAAACAAAATTATAACTTTACTTACTTGAAATCACTTCCCTCTATACCACTATTACAAATAACTGCGAGCTACCTAAAATGGCAGTGGTTTATTGTTTTTGAGGTTATGGCAAGAAGCTGTTTTTGTTTTGCGGCCCCAAAAAATATAATTGAAGAGACCGAAATAGGCTTACAATCTATTTAAGCGGGGGCGTCCTTTGAGACCCGCGGGATGCTGTGTTTAAAGTGAGTTAAGCCATTTTTAAAAGCTGAAAGCTACATTTTTAATAATATGCATGGACTGGCATATGTTTCTTTGAGGGTCGGACCGTTTTATTCCGCAGGACTCCAACAAAGTACAGATTGAATCTTTGACAAATTGTTGTGCTTAAACATAGGATTAGTCCTAAACTTAAGCGGCGTTAGGTTTAGTTGTAGGTTTATACGTGACGCTGAGGCTTAGGCTTAAGAATATGCTTATACTATTGTTTCGTCCCTCAAACAAAACATTGATCACGATATAGAATGTATTATCCGTTACTGTAGTTTTGTTATGCAGACGGATGTAGTCGTTGGAAAATTTTGGTTTGACGTTCTATTAAACATATATCTGCCGAAACCGCAGTTCAAAATGTTCCCTAAAGACTCTTGGCTAAAACTGGTGTGGTATAACCAAAAATAAACCAAAACCCAATGACCAAAGACAAAGAGCACGAACATCCCGGCGTTGTGGTGTGGTGTGTATGAAATAATGAATTTTGCCAGCTTTCATGTCTTTGATTATGTTCGATCCGTACCTCATTTTGGCTTTCAAGGATTTTAGGCAAACGCGCCGTATGCGAGTCTTGTGGTTAAAACTGAACAAACATGCGTTAGCACCATCAACTAAACCATGGTTTTGAAAATTAGGTACATTTGTGTTTTTTCATTATTTAGTACTAGCCAGCTAATGAAATGCTATAATGTATAATATATTAATAAACGACACTATTTTACACAATCCGTCTGGTTTTTGTTCAATTATAGCATGCCTTGCAGCTTTTTCTACTACACTAAACTTAAATGACAACGGTTGTATAATCTAGCAAATGAAATTTCGTGGAAAATTTCAACAAATTGTAGCCCATGTTGACTACAGGGGCGTGCGTGCCCATTACGCCTAAGCTTAAGACTAACTAGGTTATACGGTAAGACTTGTAACATGTTCTGGTTATGCTTTTCGTTAATGGTTCGCCTCTTGTCGTTTCAATGGCTCGTGTTAACCATATAGGGGACTGACTGTTAAGCCTAAGCTTTTGAAAACATAGCCATAGCTTATAGAACGAGTATCTTTCGTACGTATCTGCAAAAGTATTATCAGTTTGAGTTTCATAATAGAAAACGTAGAGTTTTTACGAATATATTTCGAACGAAAATTTGCTAAAAATTCGAAGAAATACTTAGTTTAACTTAAAACTTAGGTTTTTAGAATAAATTTTTCCAGATTAGATAATCTTGGTTCTTCCAGTGTGTAACCGCTTTGATTCTTTTATAAAATTATACTTGTGAGTAAGCTGATTGATCGAACTAAACGGTTTTTAATATTTAAGTTAAAGAACTAAATATTTTTATAGAATTTATTAACTTTTTAACAATGTTATTATTTATCGAATAGAAAAGAGGCCCTAGTAACTGTGTAAATCCTTGTATCAACAAAAATACAATAACTGAAACTCTATAGCGCAAATCAGTATTAAGTATGTAGATTGAAATAATCTACCAGTTAACACAGAACAAGTATGCTATGAGCAAAGATCCGCGCTTGTAAAACTGCGCTGAAAAAAATAATTTCAACGTAAAGCAGAATAAATTTTAAATTTATTTGCGTCAAACAAAGTATTTGAAAAACAGTTTCTTCGCAGTCTCTCAAGAATATGCGGGGCGCCGCTCGAGTGCGGCGACATCAAAAGCATGCACCAGGGCATACATCATCTTCTGGTCCGTCCCCATCAAATACGCCAGCGAACAGCGGGTCCTTATATTCGTTGTCCGCCAGTCCAAGTCCTGTCCCACCGCCGTTAAGTAGTTCAGGAGAACTCAACAAATCACCTAATCAGCCGTACGAGACTGGACCGTACCATTCAATTACTGGCCCGATCGGTAACCAAATAATCAATGAAGGTTACCACGCTGGACCTCAAGGAACGTTAGCTGAAGCGGATATTCACCAGCAGCATGCACCGGACGGATCCAATTGGACAAATTTAGGAGTAGCCGGACAAACAAAACATACGAATCAGAATTCGAGCAACGATAGCGCTGAACTTACAACTGGCGTGCCAGTGGCTCAATGTCGAATGCCTCAAATTGACGAAAACAAAGCGTTCCGTTTGATTGGACACGATTTGGATGATATTCGTGCAATTGATGACCAACCAGATGGAGAAGAGCATTTGATGGCGTCAGCGGGAGGATTTAGTGGTGTTCGTGGAGGAAAGCTGAGTCCATTTGTTGGTAGGCACGCAACTTTTACTGTTGGCCCTGCTTATGGCGTAGAGAAATCACAAAGAAACAACGATGCGGCCCCTGCCGGCATACTGGCAACCCAAAAGAAAGCACACGGATCAGCGATGGCGAACGTAGGTTCAAGCGGTGCAGTTAGGCAAGTAGTACTACAAATTGATAAACAAAATAGCGACGAACGCGATGACGAACCAGTCGATGATGAAGAAGATTTTGAAGAACCAAGCTTGCCAACGTTTGCAGGACAACCTGGCGAAAGTATGCTAGTCATCAAAGATTTGATCATGGCTCCGGTTGGGTAAGTTATGGCTGGAACATAATCCATGTGAGGAACAAAACACTATTAGCAGAGGTGCTCGCAGCCGCTGACCTCCATGAAATGTTTTGTGTACAGCTGATTGTTATAGCAAAAATGCAAAAAAAAAATAAAAAATTCTCATCCGAGTTACAAAGAAATATTAAAGAACTCCGGAAAAATTCTTGGGACACCTAGTGGTAAATGGTTATTTTTTGTTGGAGTTATAAGCCTGATTTGCCGCATTGGGCCCACTGTCCGATTTTTGAGAAGCTCTGAATATTTTTTGTAATCTTCGTTGAGGAGAAAATTGCATAAAATTATATTAACATACTTGCTTTTAAGCATTTTGTCCAAATGTTCGTTTATGTACCATAATTTTGACATTTATGAACTCTAATTAGGGTTTAGGGCCTCGATCTGTTTACGGACTCCTATTATTAATACGAACTCTTATTGATTGGGACTCAAAATGGGGACCCGTCTTATTACCCCGTCTCTTATTCGGGTCACTCACTACAGTAGACTAGCATGTTAATTTAAGTTGTAAAGTATTTTGTGAAACTGTAATCAAATATATTTTGCTCAGCTGGAGTAGTATTAACCGAAAGGAATGATTTTAATTGGACTAGAACGATAATATATTGTATATATTTTAAAATATCAGCTGTGAGCACCATTATATTCACTGTAAATTTTAAAAATTTGAAAGTCCAGAATTCAGATACGGTTTCTTTTTACGGAGTAAAATGAGAACAACGCAAATTATTGTATAGACATTCCAAACAGCCAGGGTGTAACCGAATTTCCGTTTCTTTGTCCGTTTCCGGCAAAAATCGGTACCCGTTTACGTTATAAAAATACCGGAAATTGAATTTTTTCATGCTCACATATCTTGCAATTTTTCATTACAAATATGCTACATCCTGCAAACAGCTTTTGAGATACAGACTAATATAGCTTAGAGGATTGAACGCAAATAGCAAAGAAACCAATAATTGGAATCAAGTATTTGACTTACCGATTTTACCACATTACTAACTTTCGCTATCACTGCTTAGCTTCCGAACATTTTTCTGTATAAACGACACAAGATAATGTATAAATTTTAATGTTGGATTTTAACCATAGTGAAACTGTACGCATTACAAACTAACAAAGTCAAACAAAAACTAATCAAAATCAGTTTGCATTTCAGTAGTTGTTTGGAGGACCCTGATCAACATTTGTCGTTTCGGACGTCCCGGTTGCAAACTGGGGCCAATATCTATCTGGAATACAGTATAAATACCATAAAATCTGTAAGTAAACTATCTTAGCTTGCACTAAAAGCGCTCAGATAATAAAAGGTTAAAAGACAAGGCACGTTTATTGCCGCATGCCACAGAATATCAATTTTTAAACAAGTTATTGATTTGCGTCGCCACACGACAAGTATAACGACACCCGTACAGCACCGGAAAACACACAGCCCAGTGCAAGAACTACACAGACTGGTGTTCAGGACTTGATATCAAACAAAGATAACGGTCCGGACGAGTGCTAAAAATCCATTAATAGAACGGTAGCGAAAATGTTGCAAACCTGTGAAGATTCGACAAAAATGTATCAAATCAAATCACGATTTTTGCTCATATAAAAAACCACCCCAAAATCTTTATTCCCCCTTTAATGGGTAGTATGGGAGGCGGGCGCCTCTGGGTACAACTAAACGGCATTTAGGACTAAAACGTTATGTATAACGCAACATTTTATCGAAACCTCGGTTTGAAACAAAAGGTATATATTATTGCGTTGGCGATTATTAATGTTCTCTGCAGTTTGCAATCGGAAACAACTTTTTATACTTTCCGCAATTCGTTTCGAATGCAAGTTGTGAACAAATCATTAAGGTTTCTATGTTGTGGTATATTGTATCTAAAGGACTATGCTTTTATATGTTACTTTTTGTTACAAACCAACAGTAATTATATATAGCTATAGAACAGCTAAATAGCCGAGGTTTAGCCATATTTTCGTATTGGGTTGATAAAAGTATTCAGATTAAATTTTAAGCTTTGAGCGAACTAGTGAGTGAGAAAATTTTTCAACCTTTACCATCAAAAGGGTATTCAGAACGTCTGTAAAAGCTGTATTTCCTGTTATCTTTTCAGATCTGTTCTTATATTCGCCGCAGTTAAATAAGGGTTGGTTGAATTATTACAGTGAAAGTTGGCGTTGTGGCACTGAGTTTAGTTATCTAGTAATGTGATTTTGGCTATTTTGAAAAACTTTTTATCATTTTGATTGGCAATAAGTTGTATTGTTTCTGAGACGGACCCATAGCCAAAGCGGAAGGACAGGGGGTCTCCGCCCGCCCCCTGGAAAAGTAAATATTTTCAACCTTGCTTGTATGTCATCGAAAACATTTGTATGGCCCACCTGAAAATTTTTTAGCTCCCCCTAGCAAAGTGAGCTGGCTACGGGCGTGTTCAGACATGGTGCAGAAAGAGTGAACTTTTTGCATTTCTAAGATTTGTTGCATCAGGATACCTGTACTGCGAACTCTATGGCGCGGAAATTGGAAATGTTTTCATTTTAGTACGATTTCATGTTTTAACTATGACTAACGGCGTCTTACCCAAATTTGATGTAAAATATTTATTTTGCTATCAGCCGCGCAAGATGTGAAGGTTTGACCAAATTGAAAGGAGCAAGGAAAAACTTTCAGTTTGTGGTCGCGTACCATGAGGATCATTGCTGTCGAAAATTAGGATTTTTTTAAATGTATATGCAGTGGCAATTTATATTGGATAGGCGGGGCCCCAAGGCCTGCAAATCAAAAGTCTCTGACAACTATTTAAAAAATGAAAAATTTTATTGGAAAACTATAATTTAACCTTTTTATTTATCAACACATTTTGAAACGCCACAATTCTGCCTCAAGGCCCTGTTAGGGCATGATCCGCCCTAAATGTGTCTCCGCCTTTCCGGGGTTGTATTTAAGGATATACGATGTTTAATATTAACACAACAAACTAACTATTCCAAACGCCCCACATTAATGTACGCATTCGGCTAAAATACACTTTAATACATTTACTTCACAAATATTTGGCCTTAATATTAACATTGGAGACCCTGGCATATTGAGCAGGTCACCGTTTAGTTAGACTCTAAGTTATATCAAGAGCGGATAATGACAAGAGTGTGCCACTCTTGGGGTCCCGCATGGTACTAAAATGTACCACCGGGCATTTCGTTTTTGGCCGATCCTTCTTGTTTAGAGGGAGGTAGCTATCACATGAATACCGCTAAATTAACCTACAACGGGAGCATGTTTGACGACGCGTACATAAAGTGCCATGGTCCGCACATGTTGTACCCCCTCTAAATATAGAGGGGAGTAGTGCAAAAACGCAACGCGTGCCGGGTACATTCTTTTCTACAAAAATAGCGATTATCCACTCTTGGTGTACATTAAATGATAAATGGTTTAATTATGTCGCAAGAAATACTAGCTTAACTTAACTTATATTGAAAAATAATTAAATTAAACCATTAAAACTGTCTTAGCATACATTCAAAACTGTTACATATTTTAAGTTTCCGCGTTTGATACTATGTTTGAATATTAAATGCTATAAATTTTTATTAATATGGTTCGTAGTCGATAAGCATTATTCGACGTTTGTGTGCAGACAGACTATGGGTTGCACTATACTTTACTGTCCCTGACGCCGCTGCGCGCTGCCGCACGCCGCCGAAGGCCACAGCGCGTGACCGCGCGCCGCTATACGTTGCTAAGAAAAACATATGCAAAATCTATTTAATGGCGTGCGACAATTTTAAGTAAAGCGAACCTGTTGAGACTTAAAACCATTCGAATTTAAGCAACAATTCTTTATGTATTAAAAGATTAATGCTCACTTGTATGATTAAATGTTAACGTTTGTTTACAATTTTAAGTATAAAGCCAATTTTTATTAGCCTCCCACCAATTTCGGGAGCATACTCATTCCTTCATGAAAAAGTCAACTGTTAGCAGTGGCGGATCCAAAAATTTCTGTTGGGGGCGGACTAGTAAAAGCTATAAAACGCAGTTTTTACTGTATGCAATATATGAAACGTAATTTATGCGACAGAATTTTTACAGTATGCTATACATGTGTCACTTTTGTGAGCGAGAAAATTGTAAGGTAGAGACCTTACCATTTTATAAGGAAAAATTTTCTAACGGGATGCATGCGTACCCCCGCCCCTCTTGTAGTTATAGAAACAAAAATTTAAAACTTCGTGAATGAAACTCGCAAGCCTCAGGCCACCAGCTTTGGTCGTACCAGTTTAAGAATTGTCAAGTTAATCGGCTAACGCGGTCCAATAAAGGCTTAGCCGATGCGCGGTCCGGCCCAATAAGACTTAGCCGATGGGCGGCCTGGACCACAGGTAATCCTATTAAACTACGCCAATACCATTAATCTTTGAGTTATTTCTAAAAAAATTAAAATAAAATTTACCAAACATTTATTTAAAGTGGCACTATTTTTCTTGACCAATTTAACGCTTTCCGGCGAGGAAACGGATTCGTAACATTCTATGATTGTGGGTGTCGTTTAGCACCGCATGGCAGTCAAAGCGTCACTTTTAGGGTGGAGCTATCGTTGTGGTGCGGGCAAGTCAAAAAATTTATTTACAGATATATATGCTGTGCCGTGTGTCAATATAAGTATGTTATGGTACAGTGACGGACGGCGCCAGACAGTGACGAACGACACCGTATGTGATCAAATGTATAGCGCAACCCTAAACAGTGCCAGAGCTTTCTGGTTGCATTATAGACGTTTTTACAGGCCATCAACTAAGATTTCTATTTCAATCTGATACAGTCATTGGCAAATTTTCAGTTCAATTTCAATTTTCTCACACATTCAAACGACATCAGGCAAACTTTGCTGTTTTATATTTTTCTTTAAATAATTTAAAAGCTTTCTAAGTAGGTATGTTTGCGTTTTAGCAGGCCAATGAATTAATTCTTTGTGTACATTCTTAAAAATAATTGAGGGATGAATGATACTTTAAATATACAGCAAGCGCGTAGACAGGATTCTGATATGCGGGGATTTTATAATCAGATGTTACAGTACAAGTTTCAGCTTTGATGGATTCGCTAGCGATACGAGCGGAAAGCACAACACAGTTTCGAAATTGCTGTGTCTTATGAAAAATTTTTTTTATCCGGGTTAGAAAGGGTGACTCGATCGCCAGATTCATCACAGCCACCTAAAAGTGTAAATGGGTAAAAAAATTTTATCCGCGCTGCGCTTTGCCAACGAAAATTTTATTTTTTTACCTGCGAGCATGCCCGCTTAAAACTTCTTTACCCGTTAACCGCTGTTACCCGCGCACAATTTCTTCACCGTTTCCCGCCTTATCTTCTGAGTTTAATATATAGAATTGTGTTGTTTTACAGTGTTACTCGCTACTTATTTTACGCTCATACGATAAAAATAGTTTAAAAGTGAAGTTTTTCTACACAATCTGGTGTTAAGTGTTACAATGACAATTTTAGGCGAGTAAAGAATCAGAAATTTTAACCCGTCCTTTGAAATTCTTTATCCCCAATATCCGCGTCGAAATTTTCTTACCCGTCCCGCGTTTGCCCGCGGTTATCCGCGGATCCTTACCTATATTCTTAAATTACTTAGAGAACCCAAGGTTGGAGGGCAGTGGCGCCTACGTAAACACATGCCTACTGGTGCCCATGATGCTACATTGGTCAAGGAAATGAAATGATGCACCTTGATTTAGTGTATAAAACATTAAAATATGTCTGTTTATTCAACGCTAATTGACTCAAAATCCAAAAACAGATCCAATACATTGTTAGTATAAATACAAACATTTGTCGCCTGACGCATATATGCCCAACTATGCTTTTAGCACCAGCTACTTGGCTGGATTTTTATTTCGTGAGAGCACAACTTCGCTTAAAAATTAGCAAACGTATCAAACAAAACGATCTGGCAGATTCATTCTGAAGACTGACAAAGAGACTGTTTTTCTCGTCTTCGCAAATTTGAAAAGGATGCATATCATCTCCTGTATACCCGCTTGTATGTGCAACTACGTTTTGCTTTTACTAAATTGATTTCAAACCACGCCTGCACAACAAAAAGTATAAAGTTTTTAATGTATTATTTTTTCAAAAAAACCAGCCGCAACGCCCTAAACTTTCAATCAGAAATGCTTTCACAGACTCGGCTCTACCGTCAGGGGTGTATACAAATGGAGAGATACAAGCCTAGGCGAGATACATCGTTTCCCGAAATTTGTTGAAAGACAAGAATATAGGGATACTTAACAGGCTTACCGTACTTGTTTACAGGCGATAAAAAATTGTTCGCTCGCTATACTCGATCATAAAAAAATTATACATGAGGCGATTCTCTTCCGAAACGAAATCCTGGCTACGCCCCTGTCTAAATTGACAGTTTAGCTAAAGTGGCTAAAACGGCTGCGCCTCGCCGGACAGGCATTAGCGTCATTTCGTGAACTATTAAATACGGGTTTCGGATTCAATTACGTTGCTACCCGCCAGAGGTTCGCACAACGGAAGTATTCAGAGGTATATCGTGTGTAAAGTTCAGATGGAATGCGGGAGTGTAGGCAGTATTTTAATTTGGGACGATATAATTTAACGTATACGAAAACTCTGCAGTTTAAAGTGATCCAAAAAGTTATGTTAATATCGGTTAAAAATACGATTTGTTATCTCTGCTGAAATTTCTGGACAGAACATGTACCCTTTATTGCTCCTTTCATATACGTCCCTGACGGTGGGATAATAATACACGATTTTACCGGCCTCTGCGTCAGATTTGCCAAAATAATTTCTCGCTTACAACGCATGCTTGCAATAAATCATTTGTTGAAGTTATTTTTGGTTCCAACCAAAATTCTAAACGACACCAATGCTATATTCGCTGGCAAAAATTTCAACAAACCTTTCATCCAACTGAAACAAGTACATGATCCGAGCTATTGTTTGTTTCGAATGCCGGTTATTATAAACATAATTCAAAGTAACTGATTGGAAAACAGCGCCCCTTCCCCCCCCCCCCCGAAAGTTTTCCTTGAAATCCAAACCAGAGTTATTCTTATTTAGAAATTTAGAATTGGTTGAGCAAAACCCGTGACACTCTAATATTTTTCATAATTGTCGCTTCCCCACAATTCATATTGAGCCATGTTACGTATAATACGCCGAAAATATATTAAATTTCTGTGTTCCTAAAACCACTGCTTCTGTGTCACAGGTTTTCATTCATGAATAAAGTTGGTTAGGGTGAGGTTGTCTGTCGGTTTTGATATGCCCGTAGCATCGAAACCGTTTGTCTAATTTGATATCATTACAGCTTGTATTAGATTTAGTAGTGCATACTGTAGAGGGTTGTCTTTTATATATTTTATCTAAATAGTATGCGTGTTTTAAATGAGCTGCTATATATATTCAAAAATAGCTGGTTCACATTGATATCTCTGTGTATTAACGCCATACTATTTCCGGAATCCTACAGGATAGGCGCTGTTAATCCCAGAAACCGATGCCAGTTTCAAAAATTTCGGACCAGAGGGTTGCGCTCACTCCAAACTATCGTTCCCCCCGAAAAATATTGTATCCGCCACTATAAAGTAAAGATATTCGAGTTCAGCAGTACAGTAACTAACCAGTTCTTAACAGATACAATGAATTAAATGTACGTTCATAATACTTTAAGTCTGGATCGTCAAGAAACATATTGTAGGTCAGGGTTAACCCTTGCAAGTGGTATAATTTTGGAATCGTTATGCGGGATTCACGTTATAACTGGGGCAGCTCGGAACACGTTTTGTCCCAGTTGATTCGACGTCAACATAAAACGTTAATGTCACATAACATTGGCTTATAAATCCCGAATTTCCAGCAACATTATCTTTTAATCTTATAACACGCTTGCTATGTAGCCAAAACAGGAGTCGATATTGTGAACGGCGCATAAATTTTGAATAATTTATTGTTTTTAAATACTTATGGAACAAAATGGTATCATGACAATTCGTCGTCCGACAATTTGTCGACTGACAGCGGCAACTAGACGTTCGAGATTTCATAGACTTAACGATTCGTTGCCCATCATTATGCGTAGGCTTAGGTTTAGGCTTAGGATTACGCTTAGTACTTTGATTTATTCAATACGTTTTCGACGCTGTTGTGCGACAAGTTGTCGGGCGACGAATTGTCGTGTATTCTGGAAAAATATAGATTTTTTTATTTGAGTTAAAAACTACTAAGTTCGCTGGCAAATTTGATGTAATGGCTTACAAAAGCAAAGTTTTACGGTTGAACAAACTCAAAGTTTGGTCAAAATCAATCAAACTATGGCTGAACCTTAAAAGTCTTTGTATTTGCTATAAATACATATGACTGTTCGTGGCGTTTGCTAATCAAGTGATTTCTAACCATCCTTTAGCTGCGATAGAAATATTTCCTAAGACTGAATTGTCATGTCGCAAAAATTGTCATAGGGTCAACGAAGATGTGCCTTAGGTTACGCCTCATTGCCCCACCATTTCGGTGGCTATGTTGCTTTTAGACCAGTTCCGCTTTCTGGCGGAATAGCGAAATAATACGCTTAGGTTTTAGTCAATAGTAAGTCATTTGTGATAAAATGACAAGGTCCCTGCCCTTTACTGTTTTCCCGTCAGAAAATTTTTTGGTGATAAAATGATGAGGTCCCTACCTTACAATTTTTGCGTTTCATAACATTTGCCAGCCCGCCCCCTGTCGGAAACCGCCTCTGATCATCGCTACGGGTCAGCCATTTTTATCTTAGCGTCTCGCGGGCGGGCTAAAACAATTGTGTTTTAACTTTCATGCTATTAAAGACAAAAAACTATGTGAATGTCAGCGTGATTTCTATATTCAAACCCCAAGCATGATTTGCTAGGGTTATGATTCGAAAACATTTTTTTGATTTTGTGGGCTCACATATTTCGTGTAGTTTTCGTCTCGTTAGCGGCCACAAAGTAAGTCTTTGACGTCTCAGAGTTTATAGTTTCGTCTGTTAAAAGTGATTGTTGTGTTTTAAGCTGAGATTAAGTTTTGTCGAATTGTTGTTTGGTTCGGTGCAAATTTATCTCGCAAATTGAAATTTAGTAACCAATATTTTATAAATTTTGCTCGACGTTGCTCAGTCAACCTATCACACTGTATTTGTTTATAAAATCGGAAATAACTTACAATAAACACATTTTTTTGAATCAGGGTAGAACAGGTTAAAGATAACCAATTTTTACTGAAACTGCGAACAAAAGTCATACACTTTACTTTTTAGTAGAATTACTGGACCTTAAATTCCTATTCCGCTACCGATTCCGGTTCCGACAAAAAATATGATTCTGCTTCCGACTGCGCTTCCGACAAATTATACTTCCTATTGGAACCCTGTTTACCTACCACTGCAAAGGAAATAAATATATATTCCTGATTCAGTATTGTTTATTCAAAGCTCTAAAAATAGCAATCTTGACTCACTTTCGCCACGGAGGTGCCGAAATATTGGGTTGCCACCCGAAGTCCGGTAGAAAAAATTTTAAATTAAATCTTCGCCAAAAACAATGCACAATTTTATTTTTAAAATGCTGTGTAGAGAACCTATGGGGGTACAACTCAACCCCATTAAGCATACCTGCGGACACACCGGTTATTTTCGAAAATGTTCCTAATTTCAAAGCTATTCATTAAATTTTATCGTGCATGCATAAATTGCATGCTAATCACAATAATACGACGATAAGGCTATATAGAATGCATTAGTGAAATACTACCAACTCAGGTATATATTTACTTGGTTTCCTAGCAAAATCCAGTGATTGCGATGAGATACTGCTAGATATATAATGCTTTCATGGTTTACAATTAACTTTTCGGTTCGCCTACGCCCGTGTTCGTCATAAATGAACTAAAGTATAGGCGGAACGACCTCTAGAAATTGAGTTAGAGTTTCAAATTGAAAGTTTATACACCAAAAACAGCAAATAATCAAGCTTAGCACCATGAACGGAATCGAAACTGCGCCTAGCGATTCCGGACCCAACTAGCGTGAAACACTTATTTCCCTATTTTACATCCTGCAAGAGCCCTATGTGATCTAATTACGTACATGGTCTATTCAAATTTACCGGTTCTATTCATTCGAGGTCCTGGTTGGATAAAGTAGCGGTGAAAAATTTTGTTTCATGAGATTTATATCCTTCCGAAATCAAATCCTGGTAACACTTTTATATGACACGTTGCCAAACGCGTGAAATATTAGATGACCGGGTGCGCTCAATATATTGTTGAATAAAAATCGGTGTCACGACAATTCGACGCCGGACAACTCGTCGCCCGACAGCTTGTAATCCGAAATTTCATCGGCTCGACAATTCGTCACCCATCGCTTTGCTTAGGTTTAGGCCTAGGCTCCGGATTACGCTTTAGAATTATGCTTATATTTATTTATGGGCGTTACGACTCTGTTGGGCGACAAAAATTTTGCGCTTTTCGGGGTTCTTTTTATATTTCATTATAAGCATTTCCGGTTTTTGTCTAAATTTGAAAATGGCAATTCCTATTCGCATTGGCTAATGTTACATTAGGTGCCGCAACTGTAGGATAACCATGTTCCTAAACCTAGGCATATACCTAAGCGTAAACGTTGAAAACAGTGTGAACCTTAGTCAAAGTTTAAGCCCAAACCTAAGCAAAAAATACGGCTTAAAATCTAAACTTATAATTTTGCAGACCCGGAAGAAAATGGACGGTCCTAAATGTAACACGGGCCCTAGCACTGAAAACGTATGTATTCAAATGAGTTATTGTTTTTTTCTAAATTTCGTGTTTATCCTAATGTATATCTAAATACTTGACATCAGTAAGATCTCTCATGATTGGCCCCAACCACATCTCGGTATTGTAAGAATGAACATATTCATTAGAATACTTTTACCTGGAATTGTTGAAGACAAAATTGGAGCTGTTTTTAGATTCATTAACTTTCAAACTGATATTTATTCATTCTATACGCAACTTTCAACTCATTTCTTGTAAGAAAAAGTTCGCAATGATGATGGGGGTCGCCTGAATATTGGATAGGGCTGTGAAAGTGGGATCCAGTAGAGAATTTTGAAATCATCTACTGTGGCATCAAATTTTTCAATTTTAATCTGTATATCTGCTACCTGTTATTCGATGATTACTTACGCCAGTTATAGAGGTACAGCTGCATTTTTTTCAGGCCGTAGCCAACTCACGTTGCTGAGGTGAGGGGTTAAAATGTTGTCAGATGATTTACAAGCGAGACTGAAACATTCCTAAAACGTCCAAAAGTTTTTCAAGAAGGGGCTGACCCTGGCCAGCCTCTGACGATAGGCGAAATCTCCTTGCGCATAGCTGTCGGCGCCAATGACAATGGTATTGCAGTTCTTGCCCAATAAACCTTGGTTTGCTGACAAACTGCTTGAGTAATGATAATGGTATTTTTTAAGTTTACTCGTTGCGTTTTTGACACGCATTGTGTGGTCTAATGGATTTCTTTGCATTGAATTGTAGGTGTTACTTACGTTTAGAGTCCGTATCCTCAAATGTGTTTGTAGCAATTATCACTAGTTGAAGATGGGTACTGCAACTTTTGAACAAAAAAACCGTTAAGGTTCTCGAAATTTGCATGTCTGGAATAAAATGTTAACTCTACTACTATTCAACTTTTTTATTTCCAATGCTATCGCTTTTCAATTGATTCGAAGCCTATTAATACCTAAATACTCAGATTTGAGATTACAACTGTAGGATTTTGTTTTTAAGAGTATAAGTTTCAAATCGTAATTTCGACCTAGTTTTGTATCATTGGTTCCGGCAGGTATGTGCAAATTGTACAAATGCACCTTCTGAATACGTTGAGCAATTTTCCAATATGTAGGAGCAAACAATATGTTTATTAAGGCAGCCACAATGTCTGGCCCATTTACAGATCAGGGCCGGATCGAAGCTTTAGACTAATCGTTTTGCTTAAGCTTTGGCTTAGGGATATGATTATACTACTGTTACGGCTCTGTTCTATACATTGGCCTATTGTTCTAATGTAGACGTTTTACTCAAAAGCCTCTCTCGCGCAGTCTAACCGAATGTTCTGGAGCAGCCCCATGTAAAGTTAGGAGTGGAACGTTTTTCGGTGCGACAGCAATAGATTAAAAGCTTCAGCTGTAGATTAATTTTTTGCTTAGGCTTAGGCTTAGGGACAAGCTCATTCCTACACTTAGGCTTAGTCTTAAGCTGTGAATATGCTTAAACTACTGTTACGGCCCTGTTTTATACATCGGTTGGTCTTCAAACGTAAACACTTAATGATTCTACACTCAATCCATATAGTTACCAGTTACAAGTATGTTATCGTAAAAATGTAAAACCATTTACCCGGATAGAATTGAATTGAACGAAGTTTGATTCAACTATCTCTAACTGTTCTAGCGATTCTCTAGCCTAGCGGTTATTTTTTTTTACTTTTTTAGGTTAGTTATTCATTAATAAAACCACCAAAGACCTGATGGGAACATAAATGTTTGTTTGATTTGTTTATTAAATAAAGTTTGGCAATAAATCAATGCGTATGCCACAATAGTTTTGGTTTCAAGCATTCGGATGTATTTGTGTTTAAACCAATTTCTCTGTTGTGCTGGTTCGATCTTCTTTAAAGCGCAAAATTATGTCAAACGTACGTTTTTGGCCAATAATGAGGGTTAACAAATTTATGAAAATCAAACAAACCAGCAATTTGAGGTTACACACGGTCAGGATGCAGATCCATAATTTTTCTTAATATGAAAAGATACATTTTGTGCTTTTAAATTTTATTTCGTTTTAAAATTCAGCAACTAATTTAACGGTTCAAGCAATTAAATCTGGTGCAACGTTCGATAATTTAGTAACGCGCATTCGCCTACCAAAACAACTACCTGTAAAACACAGATAGGGTCGTTACATCGGTGTTGTATCGCTCTGGTCCGCTGCTGAACCTATAGCCGAAGAGCTGGACTTTAAATAAATTGAATATTTAAATTTTATTTATTGCGTATTTAAAAAACATTTCATCCGTCAGTTCATTAGTACTTTTCGTTTTTTAAAACCCAACCTTTCAACCAGGTTTTTCGTCTATACGTCTGTAAAAATTCAACAGAATATACACATGGATGTGTTTTTCTGCTTATGCACTACTATTGACAATAGATAATGTTCGCTTATAGATGATAGGATGTGCAGAACGTTTTCATCGAAACAGGTACGCGGGGACAATTTTTTCTAGTGCTGTACAACATGGTCCCATTCGGTTATAACCTAAAACAGAGAGACTATCAAATCCGATATGCGATCTTTGTTAAGCAACCAATAGTCAAAAATCAGGCAAAGCTGTTCGAAATTTCGACTCCGATTAGAATTCCGCGTCAAAACTAATTCCTGTTCCGCATCCGATTCGTGTATAAATTTGATGTTCCGATTACGATTACAGTATATAACTCAGTTCCGCTTTGCACGCTGCTAAATTCCAACATGCAACTTTAATTTTGGCAGGTTTTAGCTGTGTCAGCGGTAACCATGTATTTTTCTAGGGGCGTCGGCTGGCTCTCCTGACACCGCGGTTCCCGAGTGCCTGTATCAAATATGCACGCTGTCCATTTTCCAAATCAATTGAAAGCTCAAACTCTAAAGGTTACAATGATCGAAATGAACTATATTATTGGTGTCCATTGAGTATTAATACTACGAAATTGCATGCATTTTTTCCAAAATCTATGGAAAATTAATAACGTCTCATGTTGCATTTTAAGTGCATTCCGTTTTGCAGCAAAACTGCAATCGGGTACACTTGGGCTGTGGACTGGTCAATTTTATTCATAGGCCCAGGCATAGTTATTGACTTATCCTTTGCACTGAGGTTTAGTCTTAATGGCCGTTATAACTGTTAGGCCGGTAACATTTGGCCCCAAAAACTGTGGATGCGAATTTCAACTTAACTGAAAATTTAAATACTTGTTCAATTAAATCACTTATTTTAGCCAGTTTTTGTCATTATACGTGTTACATTAAATTAGTTCTCAAAAACTGTCAGGTTTTGAAACTTTTTGGAAATTTGAAGTTCTATTGATATAACAGAATATTGTACTGTATTAACGATTATTGCCCAGACGTATACGAGGTCATGAGGGTCGTGGACTCACCACCATCTCGCTACATTATAAGCCTGAAATAGAACCAAATACTAATAGCCTCATTGTTTCAGCAAAATGCATTAACAATAGTAGTAATAAACCACTAAATTAATGACTCTACAATTACCAGTCGCGCGGTATAAATTAACAATATGTGCAAACCAATAATCTATGTCATTGCTAAACTATGGATATAGTCGAACTTACCAGGTAAGTTTCCATGATAACTACCGCAGCGAGCATGAATCCAGAGGTGCGGAGAGGGCTCATTGGGTGCCCGTGAACCAAACTTCGTATTAAGCAAAAAATTTTGTCAAATATATAATTGATAAATGGTAACGGTCGTTTTAATTCAGTTGATATCAACATTTAAAACCCGTAATTATTTTCTCGATATGCTCCTGGGCAGGTAACCAGTGGCGGATCCAGGATCTCAAAATGGGGGGCAAAATTTCAGAGGTAATAAACTTGTTTTGTGCTTATACTATTGTGTATAAAACAGAGAAATAAACAGCGTTGAACAGCAATAGACACTATATAATTTTTGTCGAGATGCTGTTGGGGGGCCCCACGGCCGGGGTGCCCCCCCGTGGATCCGCTATTGCTGGTAACGGCTTTGATGATCGATGTGGCCGCATTTCATCATGTAATCGAGCCGTTTGCTCCAGCCAGGGTCGAAGCAAGAGGTGTTCAACATTATATTTAGATTTCATTGTAAAATTGCGTTCGGCTTCTCAGTATTATCAAGAGTGGATAATGACAAGAGTGTGCAACTGTTAGGGCCCGCATGGTACAAAATGCACCACCGGGTGCTTCGTTTTTGGCCGACTACCCCTTGTTTAGAGGGGGTCGCTAACACATGAAGGCCTCTAAATTAAACTATAAGGGAGCATGTTTGATGCCGAATACATAAAGTGTCATGGTTCGCGCCGGTTGTAAAACCCTTTAAATAAAGGGGGTAGGGCAAAAACGCAGCGCGTGCCGGGTACATTCTTTTCTATGCAGAATCTGCCCCGTTGCACACTCTTCTTATAGCGATTATCCACTTTCGGTATTAAATATCGCGCGCCACTCAGGTGGCCCATGTTATCGAATCAGCTGCTGCCCCTCCGTTAATAGTGCTGAATTCAGGATTTCAGGATGAAAAACATATTTTTGCATTTTGTCATTTTACACAAAGGCCATCACGTAAGGGCTGGTTAGCAACTCTCGCTAAAATATTTTTAAGCAAAGGGAATTGGTAAATTTTCACCAAGCAGATGACAAAATCTATAGCACAAATCATTTGAAAATTAAAAACATTTGACACAAAAGTTCGAAAGTTACCCGAACTAACGCCAAACAGTAGTAGCGATTCAAAATATTTCTGATTGAGGAAGATATACGCGATATATGATAGTATACTGTAAAAAACCCCGCCAGCATAGCGAGCGAACTGCAATTGCAACTCAAGATTGTTTACTTTTAAACCGACTCAATTTGGAAAGGCTCCAACCAAAGTCGGGCGGGGGGCACGGCCCCCCAACCACACCCCCCCCCCCCGTGTGGACGCCAATGCCATTGGCCTGTGGTAAGTCGCCTGGTAGCTTAACGTCTCTACTTATAAATTGTTCAAAATACATATTGAAATCAACCAAATTGGTCGGACTGGCGTTAGCGATACACCCCTTATCTAGGCTGCGTCACATTCCAGAGAGGTCAACAAATTTTTAAAAAGTTCCTATTGCTTTCTATAAATAATTCTAATGAATTCAGGTGTCCACTCATACCAACGAGCCCCTTTTAGTTCGGTTCCGATCCCGCAGCTGATAAAAGGCTAGAACAATGTCCTAGCCCTTTTACGTCATTATCACTGTCATTGTATACATTGCAAATATAGAACACAACTAGGAACGTATACTAATGGAGCGATAGATGGGATATATTCCCTGCCGAAGTTACTGGAGACAAGGAAAAAAGCCACATTTAATCGTCTTAAGAATATCCACCTGGATTGTTGAGTTTAAAAAATTTCTTTCACAAGACACACTTCCAAACTGAAATTCTGGCTACGCCCCTGATGTTGAGTGCAACCTAAGCACTACTCAACAAACATTAAAAAGTTTCTTGAGTACATTGAACAGGAAATTGATGCTTTATTTATACAAACTGTATTATTTGTCTTTTCGTCGTCTATTTCTTATAACGTCTGTTCAGTAGGATAAACATAGACGTATCGAACAAGTAGTCCAGGGAGATCCCATTTAATTCAAATAATTTTAAGTCAAGCAGAGGCACTGCATCATTGAGTAATCGTTAGCGATTTGGCGGTCGCATTTTAAGATCCGATGTTGTGGTTGTTTTTCGATGCATACTCCTACCGATATAAAGATTTCAGTGTGTACCACTTCGATTGGTAGTTTCGATAGTTGGTGATACTTCGACTGGGGTTTTTATCAAGGTTCACATTAACTGGAACACAAGTTATAATAATTGTTATTATTGTTATTATTATTATTATTATTATTATGGTTATATCTGCAGTTCAAAAGACGGTTCACTGCATTATAAATGATGCGTGAAGATGTTGTTTGAGTTGTAATCAGGTTACCGTTATTGCTCAATACCAGTTATGCGGTGCCTGTGTTTGAACACTAAGGTGCATATTGAACTTGTATAAATTATTTTTATGTCACCTATACGGTGCCTCATATTTATTATTTACGTGAACGCGAGATTGCTAAGACCGACCATGCGTATGTGTCGTCCATTTTATCTTGTTCCTGCCATGTGGAAATTAGAAACATCCATTGCCAACTACGGTTTACCAAAACGGTAACAAAATCAAAACAGGTCGGGTGGTAAATTGAGACATTTTATACATCGTATATGGAAGTCGAAAGGGAAATTAAGGTTGCAATTTAGAGCTCGAGATTTATAAAAGTGTAGCAATGGAAAATTGAAACAGTTTTTAAAAACATCGGAAAACTGATAAAAGATTTAGGTAGCAAAAAATTGAAAAGAGCGAAACGCAGCAGTGTGAAATTGAAGATCGTAAACTCTGTGTTTTAGATAAGAGAAAATATTTGATTGTGTTCCATAAAGTTAAAACTCCTCTCTAGATTCTCCTTGCACAAATGCAGTTTGGAAACTGTTTCGATTTCCTTTTTCTACCCTTTTTATAACCGCTGGTAGTAAACGAACTTCAATTGCTCTTATCGATTAACTCAGGGTTGGCAAATTGAAACAGTTTTTAAATTCAATTTGTGTTCGCTACATGTTTTGAAAACTGTATTTCCGAATGGAGTTTCTAATTTCCACGTGGCGTGCACAAGATAAAGTAGACGATACATTATGTATGAATTCCGGTCATACTTGTTCAGACTATCTGTTCTCAGCCGCTCGGCTGATTATTTGAAGACAATCAAAGAGTTAACCAAGTTAAGGTTAACACAGGTTGAATAATTGAAGCATCAGTTACAAATATTTATATTCCTAATGAAATTTAGCCTAAATAATAGGGTAAGTAGTTAATATTACAGCATAAAATTAGGTTTAAATTCAAGTTTAGGCAAATTTCAATAAGTAGGGTCGCTGCAAAAGGAGCAGCGAGAAAACGACCCCCATATTTTGTAAATCGAAACATTTTATTCGGATTCAGTACTAAAATTGTGTTTGGCTTCTTGCTCCATTCGTCGCGATCTTTCTTCCAATTAGATAGATAGATATCAATGTGACAGACCTCGAAGTTTTTAGACACAATTTGGTTTTAATCTCAACGTTTAAGCTATTTAGCTAAACTCTGGTTTATCTTGAATTGTTGGTATGAAACTAAATTTATAGCAATACATTGAATCAATTCAAAGTGTTTAAAATGCGAAATAAGGTTGTGACTCAAACGCTCGGCTGGTTACCACACTTGTATAGTCCCAACGAAGGCTGAGAACCGAAGCCTAGGTATAAGCTTCAGCCAAAGCCTAAGTCTAAGTCTGAATTATGATCAGTTCTGATCTAAAGCTGTGGAAGAGTGCACATAAAAACGAAGTCATTTAGAAAACAGAGTAAATTTCTAGTACACATATTTATTATATACATATATCTATATGTTATATATACATATATCTACATATTATATATACATATATTAGTTATCCATATATGCAATTTTGATGTAATTTCACTTATTGTGGTTGATTAAATTTGTACTCAAAGTTTTTCACCATAGTTCGCCAGTTTGAAAACCTATTGCTCAAACTGGTAGCTGATGCAATAACCTATAGGCATTTGAAAATATCAGCCAAACCTTGCATTTGGCTAAAATTTTTAAATTACGGAAACGCATCACTACTTGCTTTCAGTGTCAGTGTCACAAAATATCGCACACAAAATATCGCAATACAACATGGTTTTGTAACGTCAGGCGTGTTTCGCTCACAGCATTATATCGTATTATATTTTGCAATATGATTCCTACCAGGGCATAGTAGGTCCTTTATGGCAAAAAAACTATCACAGTTTGCACAAAACATGGCAACGGCATTTGAAATGGTGGGTTTCATATGCCTGGTGATGGTGGTGCCTGGGTTTTGCAAATATTGAAAGAGTACTACGACTACTACTACTACCTCATCTATATTGAGTTGCTCTATTTCATAGTCGGGGACGTTTTATGTCGTATGATATAGCAAAAATATATACGTATATGTATATATACATGTGTATAACAATATGTATGACTGTGGTTGCTTTTTAGCCAATTGTATACGGCACGTTTCTTTCTACCGCAGCTCCATGTTTTTCCCCTTCGTATGCAGGCTCGTAGAGAGCTCAACTTGCTAGCGGGAGCTAAAAAATTTTCAGGAAGGGCATTTAAAGGTTGTCAATTACTTACAAGCAAAGTTGAAAATGTTACAGGGAGGCGAAAAATTTTTCCACAGGGGGCTGAGCCCCTCTTGGCCCCCATTTGATTACAGGCCCGTTCGTATGCAACGCGTGGTAGTCCATTGGTGTTGCTTTAAGTCAGATGGTATATATATGTTTCGTTGTATTTTTAACACGATTGTCGGTAGCCGGATCTCAAATGCGTTTATTTATTCATGATGCCTTTATTAGACGGAAAATGTCATAGCGAGGGGCGATTTTTGTTTGAATTGCGTGTTCAGTTCAAATTTTAGGCCGTAACCAAGTAAATCTGTTGGTGTGGGGGCAGTACAAATTTTGGAGTGACATGTCGTTGAAATATTAAGTTTACAACCGGGGCTGAAACTTTTTTAGGAATGGCACAAAATTCTAGGGGCTGAACCACTCTGGACACCTTGTGGCCGGTGGCTTTTGTCCAGTTGTGCTTAACGCATGTCCCGGAGGCTGGACACTCTAGAGGCCGGGGAGACATGTTTCGCCAAAGACTAATTTCAAAATAGGTTTTAAGACGGCAAATTTTTTGCAAATTTATTGTAATCTGTGTCGTTTAAAATCATAGCTAATGTTACTTTGAGGAGCGTAATAGTAGTATCAGCATATTTCTAAGCCTACAGGTTGAGCAACCAATCAGCACTGATGCTTAAGTTTACTCTATTACAGTCCCGGGAAAAAATGGTTCGCTCCGCAAAGTAACATGGGCCAAAATCATAAACGTACACCAAATATTAGCAAAAAACTAAGGTTTACCGCATCTATAACGAGTACTTAGCGGGCAATCAAGGTAATATTTCAAGTTCACTTCGACCAATTTCACAATAATTGTTAACTTTTTCAGGTGTTTTCACATAATAAACAGTAATTATTTTGCACTGTCCAAGATTCGAAGAATACGTTGCTGATATAACGTCCGAAGGTTCCAAGTCCAAATTTTGTTAAATTCATTTTTCCACACACAATGTTCTAACATCTTTTTCCTTTTAATCGTGTCACAGTATATTTGACAGATTGCTAATTCTGTTTTAAGTAGCTTATACAATAGTTTCGGTGTGTTTGTTTCCTGCGCCCAAGGATGGTCACTATACTCATTTATATATTATTATTATTTATTTGTTCATCACTTAAATATGATTGAAGTTGTGTGAAATATCTATTTATGGGTCCATTCGGTTTATATTAAGGCGAGAATTAGTATGTTATTTTATACGGTTGTGGTTCTTTACATTCGATTTGTCGTATTCTTAAATATGTGCAGCAATTGTTATAAGTTAGCTATGTCTTTTACAAGAAACTGAGATCTCGACGTATGCGAACTTGAACCGGGGTCCGAAAATGGTGAAAACGGATTGTAGAAGATATAAATTTGAAACAGCCATGTTCACTATGATTCAAAAATTGCCAGTCCTGCCGCTGATTTGCGATACTAGCTAAAAAGGTGCAACTAGCCAGAGGGGGCCGAGGAGGGCGCTTTTAGCCTCCGCGGAAGAATTTGGGCACCCTGTAGAACAGTTTCAACCTTGCTTGTAAGCGGACTCGTACCCACGGGGGGAAGGCAGGGATGCTCAGCCCTCCTGGAAAAGCTATTGGCACCCCTAGAAAATTTTCAACCTTTGTATGTTCCTCCTAAAAATTTTTTAGTCCCCTAGTAAAGATGAGCTGGCTACGGGCCTGTTTGTCGTCTCTCCGGATATTTCCATAAGGGATTTGCCTATATCGTGATTGTGTACGACCGAATCAAATCCATAAACGTTTGACGTCATGGCCAATTTACGCTTTAAATCAATAAAACTCATAACACCAAATAGGAAGTCGCCAATTACAGCGCGTATATCCAAACGCATTTCGGCTTGATTTTGGTACCATAAGAATGATGGGTGTAGCCAGGGTTACAAGCCCGTAAGCCAGCTGAACCTGCTAGTGGGATCAAAATAATTATAGGGGTCAAAACAATTTTAAAAATGGTATGCGGTTAAAATGACAAGCTTACAAGCTTAGCTGAAAGATTTCTTTCTACTGACCATCAAAATTTTTGTAGGGGGGAGGCTTTTCCCACCGTCTTCACTCAAACTACGGGCGCGGCGCGCAAGCTTTTGGCTTAAGCTAAAACCGTTTGATTGTGCAGCGGAAAACACCATAATTCAATCAAATACCTGGAATGTTATAAAAGTGTAAAAAATGCCACGCGAATATAAAAATTTAAAATTTCGCTATTCCGTATACCAAACCTATAACACCAAGTGTTGCTAGATTAACCGCGGGTTTAGGTTTTTTATTTTTTGGGATGCGAAGTGCGAAACAACTCAGTTTACATTTGACCAGGACATCAATCATGTGTTACTGGAGGATCCAAGAGGTTCCGGTTAGCTTGGTTACTTTTTGCGTTTCGCAATTTTATTTTTAAAACGGCGTTCAGTAAATATTTCAATATTAGAGGTATTATTTATTACAAGTTGTGTCGAAATATAGCCGCATCATTTATTGCATTTGTTTTGGGGCCTCGCCATGTTTTTCCAGCAATTTGGTTAAAAACACACTATCCGCTTGTTTTGCTGAGATACATTGCAAAACTTTCCGTGTCCCGTCTGAAATTTTGGCAAATATTATGTTCCGGTTTCGGCTAAATGTTATTCGTACTCCGGAATTTCCACCTTTTTGGTATTGTGTCAACAGTCAGGCTATTTTTATTTGAAGAGCTAGTAAACATTACGCAAGCGAAAAGTTTTGTGTGTTTCTTACTTCAGTAAATCGAAACCTAGTCCTACATTATCGGAATCGCATGTTTGTGTTTCGAGTTATATGCTGCAAGCAAAAAAATTAATGTTTTTGAATTTTAGCATTAACAACAGAAAGTGTATCAAGTTTAAATTTGAAACTCCGGTTCCGTTCCGATTCCGGTCCCGGTTATTTCAAAAAATGTGATTTCCAACTTCAATTCTGCTGCCGACTAAATTTGATTCTGGATAAAATCCTAGTGAACGCATCCCACATTTCAATGGATTCATACATCGCAGTCTCAGTTGGTATTTTAACGCAGTGTAAGCTTTCATGGATTAGCAACGCATAGATCATGAGCGTAATCTTCACTTTTGTGTCCCGAAATTAAAAATATGACCCCATATCCAGTGAATTTATTTCGGTTGACTTTTTAAAGACCACAGTCTAGATAATTTCTGTAAAATATGCCCTCCCTCAACTCTTTGGCTTTTTTAATTTTATTTGGCTCACTCTGGGCCTGCATAAAGCTGATTGGCCAAAAATTGAGCTTTGCTAGTAAAACGAGCATGAAAATGTAAATGTATGAACAGTGAATATTTTGAAATATTAAATTATATTTAAAACGCTTTTTATGCTTGATGGTAGTCAAAAACTTTGTAACGCTAAAAATAAAGTAGTTTCTGAACCATAGGACACCAGCGAATCAGTAGCCAAAGAAGGCCAGACTCAAGCCCAGTTGAAAAAATTTTGCCCCCCCCCCGGATAATTTTCAATCTTGCTTGTATGTCACCGAAAATCCTTGTATATCATTCCTGATACGTTTTTAGCGCTTTCTAGCAAGGTGAGCTAGTTACGGGTCTAGACAGCAGGTCTATTTTTAGAAACAAAATTTCATGGCAGTACACGTGTGGTACTGTAATATTTACTGAATTAATGTTGCATTTGTTGGAGTACGTGGCGCTGCTTTGAAATCAAAATTAAATGAGGTTGTAGACCAGCCGTATAGCAAGCTCAATCTGTTACAGAGAGCTCAAAAACTTAACGATGCATGATTATCGCACAATTAATACACAGAATAGATCAAAATATGTGGAAGGGGGTAATATATTTCTTGCGGGGTTTACCTTCATTTTGACACTCTGCACATTGACACCAAACAACTTTGAACAGCTTGATAGCACCCTAGCCCTTAACTTCGAACAGCTTGATAGCACCCTAGCCCTGTGACGAACGACTATACCGGTATCTATTGAAGGTTCGTAAATATACCAGTCAAGCATAGAAACGGACACAAAACCATGTTCATATTACTGTAGAATATAAAAGGTTCTAAACCTGAATATATAACTTAGGATCGAGGCTAATGACTGCCGTGTAACATGGTTTCCCCTGAAAAGTGGTTATTAATAACCCTATGTGGTTAAGCTGTGACATATTATCGCTCGTAAACCCAATGAGAACGCATAGACTGTAGGTGAAATCAGAGTCCCTGGTACGGAGGTTCGAAAGGTTTCACTGACACCCTGAAATAATTGTGCTGGATACAAACTTAGTAATTTAAAAATTTTCAACTAAAACACGATTGGTATCGAGCTTTTAAGCTTCGAATGTTTATGTTTTGATGGAAATGTTGTTTGTCGGACCCGTATAGACACGTTGTGAACGCCCTTGGCTGGCTGAAATAAAGCGCCAGCTACGCCTACGTCAATGTTTTTTGGATGTTTTAAGGGGTCACTTTTTCATTGTGAATCATGTGAGCGAATAGAAAATTAATAATTTATCGTTCAAAAACGTGGATGTTGACAAAATATTGCATGAAGTCAATTGAAATTTTTAGCTTAATTGTGGCAACAGCCACTAGCGGATATAGTGGGGAGGCGGGGGGAAGGAATCATACGCCCCCATCAGAAATTTTTCAATGATAAAATACTACCTTAATACCATTTTCCCCTCCGAAATTTTTTATTGCAAGAAATACATTTTGTCCATTTAGAACTTTTCTTGTGATAAAATGATAAGCCTACCTTACAAAAGTTTCGCAACCAATGACATTTATACCATACAGTAAAAATTGCGTTTACATTAACATTTGCCAGCACGCCCCCCGTCAGAAATTGATGAATCCGCCTCTGGTAGCGGCCAATGCGTAAATAGACGCGCCCGTGCGAGGCATCAAATAGGATCCCCACCCGTGACAAACTACTGAGTTCGCCACTGAATCTAAGCATTTAAAAGTATAAATAAACTTGAGGAGGGCAAAATTTATATAAAACTGCGAAAAATTTCACTACCGAAATTGTCGAAATCTCTGGAAAAATTTCTGCCAGAACCGGAGCCAGAAGTCCAATTTCTGCCAAAACCAGAAGCGGACAACCTTTTGGACCGTCCTTTGACGCACTTCTTCCCTCTGTTTTCAAGCAGGCATGCGGGCGTGCAGCTTTTATGGTGTACTATATATACGTACTGATTTTGGTTTTACGAAACATTACAGGACAGTATGAAGGCTTTTTAAAATTTACACCGTGTGATGCTATTTAAAAAGTAATCTGATTTCTGCTTAGGAAAAGCTAACTGGAGCCATAAATATTTGACCTCTTCAAATCTTATAACGTCGCAGAAACACTTGCGAATATGCGGAGCGCCATCAAGTTAAACAGCTCACCTTGCTTCGGACGCTAAAAGATTTCAGGCGGGACATACAAAGGCTTCAATGACTTGCAAGCAAGGTTGAAAATTTTCTATAGGGACAAAGTTTTTCCAGGGGGATCAGCCCCACTGGCTCCCTTTTGACTACGGGCCCGAACCACGGGGTATAATATTTGCCGAGTAATTATTTGAAATAGCGCCAGCAGTAATGTTCGTATACTAAACGGTAGAACGCCAATTTGTCTTTCCACACCTTGGCTGCTGGCAATTTACTGTGACTGGTGTAGAATTGGGTTGTGCTGTAATTCAAGAATGTCATATCTCGTGTGTTAGAAGATCTGTCAACATCGTTGAAAGTGGCACGAATAAACGACTATGATCACAATTAAGATAGGCTTTGATTTTTGTACCTTATATCAGGCGTGTAGCCAGCTCACTGCAAGGGGACAAAAAATTTTACGGGACGGTCATACATGGGTTTTCGGTGACTTACAAGCAAGGCCAAATATTTTCTAGGGTTGGGGCTAAAATACTTTCTGGGGCGTTGAGCCCACATGGCCTTCCTCAGGCTATGGACCCGCCTATATATGTGTGTTTTCTGCTAGCACCAGAACAAGGTCTAGGTTTCTGGTTCCGAGAATGTACACCGATATACACTAGCAGTGATATGAGCTGCTGCACACGTATTAGACCTTACGTAACTAGAGGGAACAGGAAGAGGCTTAATCCGTGTATTTTTTAGTTTCACCTGGAAACGGTTTAGTCTCGCTTGTAAGCTAGGTGAAATCTCCATGTGACCCTGCTAAATTTTTACTACCTCTCGACTGACATATCGAGCTGGTTACGGAGGACTCTACTAGATTCACGGGATGTGCTTTGGTTGGCAAAAGATGAGGTGTACGAATACATTTGAAAGTTAACATTACGAACAGATAGGTTACATAACAAATTGCTGTATTTGCAAAAATTTGGTCTTAGGTTTTTGGCAGATTTTCCACTCAGCAATCACGGTTTTGAATTTCACAAAATATGGCTAAAACTGATTATACCCGACCGCAAAATTCAGCTTTTGTTCGCTGTACCTTTGCAAACTCAAGCCTAAGCCTGAGCTGTAAACTTAAGCAATATTGCGTACGATCCTAAAGCCAATCCTCAGCTTTAAGCCTCAGTTATTTGAAACCAAAAAGTTTCAGGAAATTTTGAAGGCAAGTATTCAAGAGCCCGGAATTGTTATAAGAACATTAATATAGCGGATTGTTACATCTACAAAATTCATATACCTCCATTATTTGTTACTAAAATCAATTTTAGTGAATTTTTCTCCCAATAAAATTAACAACCTAGGTACATGTTAGTCCTCACAAATGCACCCAGGTGAACATTTTCAGATATAAAATGTACCAAGATAATGGGTAAAATTATACTAGATGAATTTTTGTGGGGACAAAAATGCGTCTAGATTAATTTTGACGGGAGAAAACTTCACCCAGATTAACTTTAGTAAGAACAAAATTGTAAGTAGATGAATGGTGTTTGTAGACATAAAAATCAACCTGGACTGATTTTTGTAGGGAGATAATACAATTTGTTGGCTTTTCCGATGGTAAAATAAGCCTAGTTGGATTATTCCATAAGGGAAGAAGCACTTCGTTGGCGATTACGGGGGTGCACGGGGGATAATGGAACTGTGACACTGGTCTGGGATCCGTTTTATTCCTTACCCGACTCTGGCACCACTACTATATTTTATACCGCGGCATTGTGTTGTATAGGGTCTAGTGCCATCTTTAAGCTCCATAATCGTTGTCACAGACTTCAATACCCATTCATACCACCAACCGTGGGCGTACCAGACGAAGCAGACGGGAGAGGGGATGGCGAGTCAAACCTGCCCCCCCTTTGCGACTTTTCTCTAATTAACCTGATAACTGTTTCAGCTAAGAACACAAGACAGTGTACTGTTAAAATTTTATAGAAGGTAACCAGGTTTTTAAAATCCTGGCTACGTCCCTGTGACCGGCAACATGATACATTACCGCATTCAGTTCTTTTTCTTCGCTGTCTTCATATAAAGGTCGTCCGCCGTTTTTGGCTTGCAACACAAAGCCTACCAGCCTATACATACACCATCATGAAGACCTATTTTGTATTTTATAATAGCGTTTTAATATTTTCATATTTCAAGTCGACCTGCTGTGAGTTAAAATATACTCAAACACGGAATTGCTGTGGTGTTAGAATTTTTGGCAAATAGAATTCTAATGGAAAATACAGAAAAAACAGTAGCGTGGGCTCTAGTAGACTTTCCCAGCACAGGGTTAGGTTTCGACTCACGCTTTGACTGAGGCTTAGGCTACGGAAAGAGATTACCTAAGCAATAGCCGAAGCCCAAACCTTTTCCTAAGCTTTTTTAAGCCTGAGCTTAACCTTAAATGTAAGGAGAAAGTGTATAGGTGTCATAACTTGCATATATGCACACCTGGTTACTTTAGTTTTTGCTTACATGGCTCATGCGTGATAAGAAGTGACGTTATTTTTAACGCACAGTAAATTGGTGAAAAAGCTTGTTCAACTGAACAAGCTCAATTTTTGAGAATTTGATCTAGTGCTTTAGCAGTTTAACTAGAGATGGATGTGGGGCATGAGCCCTGTGCGGCGAGGTAGAGTGGACTTGGCTGCCCTATATGAGGCAGCCACCCCATATGAGGCATAGATCCCCATATGACGTAGGCCTCCCCATATGAGGCAGGCCGAACCATGCGAGGCAGGCCGTCACTTATGAGGCAAAAAGTCCGTCACATATGAGGCAAAAAAGGACGTCACATGAGGCTAAAAAACCGTCAAATATGAGGCAAAAACCAGGATCATATGCTAGTGGTGTTTTGGAAGCAAAAGGTAGGGATTTTTTAAATTTTTAACTAATGAGCCAAGCTGAGATTGTTTCGGAAAATTTACTGGTCGTAATGTTTATCATTCATAAAACTTCAATAGTCCGCTGTTAATTAATCCGATTTAAAATTGCGATAATACAATATAAAAATGGCGGAAATCAACGTAAAAATCACTCAAATGGTGTTAATTATTCCGTTACATACAACGGAAATTTTGACTGGGCACATGAGCGCGATTTGTTCGTTAAGTCCCACACTGTAAATTTTCAGCGGTTGATTTTAACTCAGAATGAGTTGAACACATTCAGAGGTCTGAGCTGTAAATTAGGTTTTTCAGAGCTCAGAATTCTGAGTGATTGAACTCATTCTGTGTGTATAATCAACAGACCCAGAAATAAATCAGCTCAGAGTGAGTTTAAGTGTACTGTTGTTAACTTAGAAATAACCAGAAATAACTAATTGTCTCTGAGTTGGTTAATCAACTCATCGGAATTAATACAACGGAGTCGCTTTGTGAGGCTCGCAAAAAATTTTCGTGAAGTTGGGCAGTTGCGGGATGCCCCATTTTCATTGTTGGGTGACTTAAAATTACCTGGTGTATGCAAGTTATTTATTGTGGATTCTGCTTATGCTTCTTCCGTTTTCGATACCGTTTTACGGCAGTTATTCGCGAAACACTTTTGTTCAAATCGAATTTTGATTGATTGCAATTAATTGTGCTTTATCGGCATTTAGACAGCAGCTGGATTTTGCCGTAAGCTTGTGTTATATGCGGTGTTGCTTTTTTGCAGCTGCAAGTTACCAGTGAAATATTTTTCAACAAAAACTCTGATTGTGAGCATAAGTTTAAATATTCTGAATAGTAAGTGATTCAGAGTGGATCAGGGTTATATATTCCTTAACGCCCTGATCTGCTGAAAATTTTACGACGCAAATGGTTCATTTGAGCTCACAATGTGTTTTTTCTGACCAAATAGGTGAAAATTATTGCGTGGTCAAAGTACATATTTCCTGAAACGTACAAAGCTGTGTATTAAAGTTTGGTTTATGAATCGCTTAAATTCCAAACTCTTTTCAACTTTGAAGATTTTAGGTTCTGATTTATTCAACAATATTCAACAGTTAGCCTTAGCCACAAAATAACGTATTTCTAAAAGTTTCGGTTTCATTGCCTCAGTATTTGCGTATTACATAATCCGCCACATATAACTCTTGAAACCACCGCTAAGGTTTGTGTTGCCTGAAACGAACCATTTTTGCAATGATGTCAAACCTATATTATATATTAATTATTTATGACTCTGGCATTTTTGTGTTATATATCGAATATTTTGTATATTAATATAGTGACTTGAATGCTTATTTTGTTAGAAGCAACAATATATTATTGCGTTAACGAGATTAGCTTTCTCTACCAATTGTACAGTCACGAGTAGTACATTTCGGCCCGTAGCCAAGAGGGGAGAGGAGGGAGGGGGTTCAGCCCCCGTGAAGTTTTACTTCCCCCCTAAAAAATTTTCAACCTTGTTTGTAAGTCAGCGAAAACCCATGTATACTCAATGTAAACTCGAAATTCATAACGTTTTCCGCCGCTAAAACCTGTTAAGTTTTTATTATCTCCAAAAAGTTCGAGAGGAAGTATATTCGGTTTATGCCTCCCGAAATTTCTGGAAACAAGAAAAAACTTAACAGTGTCGTTTACATAGGATCACATTAACTTTTTATGTTTCTACAATATTTTCAGATTTGAAACTAAGTTAATACAAACTCCCCATCTAAACGAAAATTTACAATGTTATATCCCCCAAAAAAAATTTTGGCTCTAGAAATGTCAGCAGAGAATATATCCGCTTTATGCCTTCCATTGTACCCCTGATACCAAATATATAACGACTTAAATCTTGATATAATGGCAATCAAACACACATGCATGACATGTACAATGATTATGCTCCAAATAAAAGTTTGAAATAACTATTAAAGTACTTATAACACGCAGTGTAACTAACTTTACAGCTGCCAAAAGAAGCTATTTGCAACTTTACTGGTTCCTGTACTGATTAAAGCTAAATTAATACATATAAATACAACTTGCGTTGCTATAACATCCATGGTACTATTTAGGCGATTCTTTAAAAGTTGGCTACTAAATAGAGCTAATATGTTTTAGTTTAGGTTTGAAGTATAGCCTATTTCTACTTGTGAGTAGTTTACTGTGAGGTCTGTAACGAGGCTCTTTTTTATAAAGTAACATACAATGACAGCATACTAAACACAGGCGCTGAGAATAGGCTTGTTCAAGGAGGCACAGGAGTGTCCTGTGGCGGTTTTAAAAATTCCTAACGGGCCTCGGGACATAAAAAAATACTCGCAAGCGAAGCGAGCGAGCAAATGCAATTTTAGTACTAAATCGTAATACAATATTTTGGCGGCGCCCACGATATCAGAACTGTTGGATTCTATGTTTTTAGTTGTGTGCTTAAAGTAGTACGGCACCTTGCTTATATTTCAGAAAACTTTTACAGGTCGTTAGGCAGGTTGGTCCCACGGCCTTGTTGAGTTACGATCCACCGTTGTTTCTGTATGCAGTCTAACTAGGCGTCACCAGGATTTTATTCTGGATAGAGCGACAACAATTGCTTAAAAAGTACAAAAAATACACAAAAATTAAATTTATTCAAATCATTCAGAGGCCATAAATCCTGAGATCATACGTCTGGATAAACACTTGTAAATATAGAGTGTCGTTTTAAAGTAGTTGGGTTGTTTTTTCTGTAATAGCAATTTCCGATAAACACCATCCTCTTCAGAAAGTTATTTGTGACAAAATGATAACGTCCCACTACCTTACAATTTATCGCCACGAATGGAACGTATACAACATATAGCAGATGTTGCCTAATGCTTTTTTTTCAGCCCGCCCCCCGCCTTCCCGTCAGAATCTTGTGGATCTGCCTCTGCGCGTTTTGAATTTTTACTTACATAACAAAAATGGTCAAATTTTGAGGTTGCCTTTTATGATATATGCCTGAAAGCTACAGGAGCTGATCCAAAAAAATTATTAGCGGGGTTTGCCGGTTGGAATCAGCGAAACTTACTGAATAAAAACGCAAAAAAATAGAAATGAGAACACATGAAATGAAACTCGATGGCAAATCGCACCACAAAACGATACATTGCCGCATACATTCGATTGCTGTCGTCCGACTCGAAACCTTTTTTCAATTTTAATTTTGCCAAATATTTTTTCGGTTATGCAAAGGGTGGCTTTTCATGAAACTTTCAACCATGAAAATTTTTTTGCTTTTATGCCAATATGTTTTAGTTCATAGGACCGTCAGCTGTTCGATAACCATATGATTGATTGAAAAGGTTTGATAGAATTTTTCATTTTCGCTGTTAACTTTAATAGAAGTATGGCTTTTTCGTAGTTTACTACAAGTTAAATTTTAAAAAGCACAAAGTTGAAACAAATCACTTTGAATTAGAATGCAATTTGTATAATTTTAAGAAAAACATATTAATGCGTACAGTAAATTTGTGCTGATGAAACAGTGTTAAGTTTTGATCTCAATCTGGCTTTCAATTATTACCCACGCGTTTGGCAAGCCTCCAAACTTGGCCATTAGCTAACTCATTATGTTACTGGTACTCCAAAAAAATTCAGAAAAGCTTGTAGGGATTTTTTATGGTTTAGATTGGCAAAAAAAATTTTCAAAGATGTTCAAAATTTTAGGCAAAATTTAAGTTTTTGATTTTGTAACCTTTTTTCAATTATTTCGCTTGATTATGTTCCACTTAAGTGAGGTCGGCAGAAATTCTAAGTTTAGCCATTACTTTGAACAAAAACGTTGATACTTTGATCGACCGGATCCACGATTCACGAACCATGATTGTACCTTAAAATAGATCATAAGATTATGCTACGATAATCTTCCATAGTAAATTAAAAACCTCTATCACCAGGAGTTTGTGTACAAAGCTGGAAATAGAGTGGATATATCTTTTCCCAAAATATTTGGAGCGAGGTGAAAATATGGTATTTTACAGGATTTAGACTAATCTTTTAGGTTGTAGCGGTCATAAATTTGTTTCACTTCAAATTATATCTTCCAAAATTTGTCGCTGTTTTCAATCTTGCCCTTGCCTTTCTTCACACAGTAGTCCACTCTAAAAGTTCAATTGCGATCTACAAAATCTATATACAGTTTCTTAAACACGTTGAGTATAGGTCTACTGCTAGCGTTTTACGGACAAAAACTGTTTGATGTGCAACATGGGGCACCCAGAACTACTATAAATTTCGCAGTTAACTTTATAACAAATAATAGAACCGTTTAAAAGCACGAGTAAAAACTTGGGTTCACTATTTTATATAATGGTGGTGCCTGATCTATATCCGAAATACAACACACATACATAGAGAGAAGGAAGTAGCTTAAAATTACCCTTTGCTGTGTGGTAGATAACCGGTGGCAGGAGCTAAAAATTTCTGACGGGGCGCCACGAAATATGTAATAATGCAAAAGCTGCTGAGCAATGCGAGTGACAAGCCAAACGTAATTTTCGTGATAAAGAGTGAATGCAAAATTTTGGTTCTGATCCTTGTTAGCAAGCCATGCTTTAGGCGAATGCCCCTTGAATGTGCCAGTGTGCACAACAGTTTTTCGTCGTTTTCCACAAAAGCTATCTTGACAGTTCTTTGTTTTATACCAGTGGATTTGTGGGCATAAGTCCGCTAACCATTGCGATGGCTTTTAGAACTGCTACGTATCCAACCGCGTTCTAGAAACTACTTATCATTAAGCCAATTTTTTTAACGCGTCAACTGTTTTTAGACTGTTGAAAATAATTTTTTAACTGTTTTTCACTTTTTAAAAAAGTTGACAAGGGTGCTATAAAAAAGCATAGGCCAGGGGTTGAGCCTTCCAAAATATTTTGGTCAAAAATAAAAAAGTTTCGAGCTCGCTTGTACATCATCTAAAATTGTTCTAAGTTCCAGGCCCGTAGAATGTTGTACGTGATAGATATGGCTAAAAATCTAAGACAAAATCAAGGCTCACATTCTCAAAGTGTATAGCAACTATCATGTTTTATTCATGTTGATTAACACGAATTGTTGTGGTATCGGGTATGTTGACAAAATGTGACTGTCACAAATATTAGCTTTGAAACCAATGCTCTCAAATTATCAAATCATATAATGGGACATTTATGCGAATATCATACGATATTTAAATTTTAGCAAACATCACATGATGCAGTGCAATGTAATTTGCGCACACTAATAAAATAGAAAATGAGGTGATAAATGATTTTGAACGCTGAATTAGTTCCTACCTATGTTTTCCTAAATACATTTCTAAACAAATGAAATTCAAATATGGTATTGAACAGGAGAATTCGGTTATTTTTACCTCCGGTATGCAGACACTTGAAATTTTTTTTTTGTTGTCGCAAGAAAAAAGAAAAAAAGGGGGGGTAGGGGGGGAAGATGTTTTTGCCGGTTTGCGCTTTTCCCGCGCAAATGTTATTTTTTACCGCTGGTGTACCAGCGCAAAATTCCTTTACCTACTACTCGCCTTTACCCAACCATTAGTCACTCGATTTACGTTACAAAAACTCTTTATCAGTAACTTTCAAAGCAAACCATTCAGTAAAAATGTAACACCGGGCGTTAAAACTAGTTTGCATACCGATGGGTGATCAGTGAATCAAAACATTTTTGTGTGTACGAAATCGTAGTAGTTAAGAACTTAAGAGCGCAAAAATCACAGATTTCTTTATAGATTCGTTAGAATTTGTCTTAAGACCTCTTTCAGAAAGCTGTAAACCTATTTGTCCACGCCAAAGGAAAATATAACCTCTATAGGAAAGCGAACAATGTAATTAAACAGAATACCATATATTGATGCGGCTTGCTGGCTTTGAATTCACAATTATTTTTCGATTTAACAGCACAGTCCAAGAGTGCAATACATATTTTTTACTCAAACGGTAAAAACAGTTTAAAAATTGACGTTTTTCTATATTATGCTGTTTTTAATTTCTTATGATGATTTTCGCCAAACTTTTCTACCCATACCCGCGTTAGCCGCGGGTACCCATGACTGTCATTTCAGGATAGCAGACAACTAAATTTTTAATTTGATATCAGATTAACGTGCTGGCAAAATGTTATCCGATATTGTAATACGGACAAAACGTGTTCTGGGCTGCCTTAGTTATTAAGTGAGTCCTGTATCAGGCGAAGACTTACTGGACTCGCTCTTACAGTTAACATGGGCTAAAATATGTATGACACAAAGACGACTACGTTAAAGCTTTTACTACTAACGAAACAACATCATTGGACACAAGTGAAACATTCCTAAATTTAAATTTAACTGTAATTTGCAGACAATGCGAAAATTCTTGTTGAATGTTAAATTGAAAACACGATTACAGCTAAGGTATTCAACCCTTCCAGCCCTTTCGGTTTTTAGGGGTTCTCACTGGTACCCCAACCGAACCGAGGAAAAACAGGTGATAGCGGCGATAAGTAAAAACTTTTTACTAGACACTTTTACTCTCGACATTGTTATAACAGTAACGTCGAGCTTATTCAGGATTTCAGTTCGGGAAGGTATAACCTACGTATAATAACATTTTTTGACCTTTAGAATCCAGAAGGTTGTTCTGAAGTTTGTTAGAAGTACTTTTATGTGTGCAGAAATTTATCTAGGAAATATATCCCTTTTATCCTTCCACATGTAAACGCTCATGGTCAAATTATACATGGGGTGTGTGAAATTAAGTATTGTCTTTAGTTGTTGGCTCAATGCTACCCCAAAAACCTTATAAGTTCCCCACCAACTCGCACTGAAAGGGTACACACACAAGGCTACTTTTGGTAGCTCTTATTTCTTCTGGGTTCAAAAGCCCGTAGCTAGCTCACCTTGGTATGGGGGCTAAAAAAATTTTAGGAACGGCATACAAAGGTGTTCAGTGACTTACAAGCAAGGTTGAAAACTTTCTAGGGCAGACTAAAATTTTTCGAGCGGGAGCTAAGTTCCCCATGCCACCCTTGGCTACGACCCATGGGTTCACTCTAAATGTGTTAAATTCGTATAACTGCTAAAGTGCAATAGCTTTTAAGTTTTTGTTTCATGGCTTACATCTTTGTTTGCTTGGATACATACATATTCGTGGTTTGATTTTGCTGTTTTTGACATGGACTCGCAGCAGACTGGTCAGTAGTTAAAGTTGGACCAGTAAGGAGGGTTTAGCCCCATTAAAATTTTGGCCCCTAGAAAACTTTCAATCAAATCTGGCTACGGCCCTGGTGACAATGTCACAGCTACAACCCGTTTTCGTCCTTTGGATGTGGGGGCGGGACCTGTAACAAAGTCAAGCAATATTATTTACTCTACATAGGTGCATATATATGTACGTATATATAATGCTTAGGGCATTTATTAGGTGCTTGGCACCATCAAGCAATATTTTTTATTCCTTGTACTTGCCTAAAAATTGCTTAGGGTATCAGTCAGGGGTGAGATAGATGCGGGCCTAGATTTGCTGAAAATGGTGCCTCAACTGGATAAAACCAATGTAACAAAACCTTTTTGTTGCACTTGTAAATTATGCAAAAACCCTCGCGCATTCTTTTAATTTTTTGGGATTACTCTGATAGGGGTGTATAGTAAGGAAAGGATATTGTGTTATATACCTCCGAATCCAAAATGAAGTTTTGGTTACGATCTTACCGTTTAACAATTTAAGACCGGCTACAGGAGTAAATATTATCCACCGGTAACTACCGTTATAATTTTAGACTTATTTATTAGTTATTTAATACTAGATCTAGTCAACTTCAACCACCAACTAGTGCTTTATGTATTAGTTTATAGTTTTTAACTTATAAATAAAAAACACCGTCATGATACGAGCTGTTCCTCGTTCCAAATTTAAAACAATGATTTTTGAATTCAAAATCGACATGAAAATTTCATATTGTCACTGCCAAACCATTTCACTAAACATTAATATTTGAAAAAACGCCCAAAATCGACAATTTTTGGTTACGACGGGAAGTTGAAACAAATTGAATATAATTCTTTCTTTTTGACATATTCGGTAGTTCCGACTACCCAATCAGATTGCAGAACTGGATTCCTTAATAAAGTAAATACAACGTTACCTTACAAACATCGGCAAATCCAAGGGGGCTCCAGCCAGTCCATTGCCTTCTAAACAGGAACCAAAATCAAAAGTTTATATTGTGATTTAGCACCAAAATTACGTTAGTCTTCTCGTTAGCTCCACTCGAAAACCTTTTAAACTATTATTTAACACGTTTCCATTTAGAAATATCTGATTTGCCGCTGTTTGCAAGTTTGCTGTTTAATAATCCTGAACTTTGCTTGTGCAAATGCTACGTTAAAAATTGTTAGACAACTTTTCTTTGAATTTGAAAAGGTCTCTGCGCAATAACTTTGTTAAAATAGCAATGGTTTATGCAAGCGTGGCAACTACTGAAACGTAGCTGAAAAATTAAGGTCTGTCAATCGGAAACAACCTGCTTCAGTGTCGATGATGAGGTTCGCAATTATAATTTTGTCATCGTTCATCGATGCTTTATGGAAAAACCCCTGGCAAGAAACATATTTTTCTAGCTTAATCCAAGCATTTCATTGTGCCATTCCTATCTGTGATAAATAGTAGACTGTCATCTGCTGGTTTAATCTTAACAGGATGTCACCCCCAGATAATGTATTGCAGGCTATACTTTTGGTAAACAAAGAATTAAATGCCCACGTCAGATTTTTAGTAATATATGAAGCGTATCCTATTCAAGCACGTAACCAGCTCAACCTGCTAGGCGGGTAAAATAAACTTCAGGAGGGAAATGTAGTTGAAATACTACGTTTAAAAGCTGGGCTAAAACCCTCTTAGGCTACTGTAACGTATTTATTTAAACAAATTTTGCTTTTACTCTGAATGTATTTTTGTTTCAGATTAGCCGCTGAAGAAGCCCGGGCACAAGGCAAAGATCAAGCAAGTGTCCAGGGCAAAAAATCTGGCGCCGGGTCAAGCATATTGTCAACCGCAAAAGAACCGGGTCCGACGTCGTTGTTTATCTTCTCGGAGGACAATCCGATCCGCAAGCTTGCCCAATCAATTGTAGTTTGGATATATCCTTTTATATGCTGCTTGCTAAAAATACAATTGAACCAGATATAAGAGTATTGTCCAATGTTACTTAGAGGTGCGTCACATAAGTATAGGCGCCTTAGCCTAAGTATAAGCCCCGCGTAAGTATAAAGCCTATAACACAATCCAAGTCAAAGAGCAAAGCCTAAGCCTAAGCAAATAACAATTGAAAGCTTAAGCCAACTCTACTGGATTTACGCGGAAGAACGGTACACCCGTTCGGAGTAGCATGGGTCAGATTATTAATATCCACAGATTTTGGCTCCTGCACACTTAATCCCCCACGTTTCCGACAGGTTCAGAGTTTAGCATCTCTTTACATTAGAGCTAAACGTAGGCTTAGGCTTATTTTTCCCATAAGACATATTTTTCCCATAAGACATAGGTTGAGGCTTGAAATTTAGCCAGAGTACAGAAGTGTGGAAGTTGCTATTATCTTAGAAATACACGTCGTTCAATGCTGCGCGACCACCTTAATTGCGTATACGCGACTCTTTAACTTTCAACTTAGCATTGCAGCTAATCTTACGCCGCAGTACGCAGAGGTGTATGCAAGGTAAATTCGCGAGATATTTAACCTAAAAACTTTGTAAAAATAATCAAAATATACTTTTTCCAGGCGCTAGGAGTATAAGGACCCTCGCGGTATATAAAATGATTTTCATAGCTCTGTGCGCTTGCACAATATTCATACCATCGCACCATATAATTGTAGCTAATCCGCAATAAACAAGAAGTGTCGTCATTTTAGTATCCGTAATAGTTTGAGTATGACGTCATGCTATATTCAGGGCCTGTATTCTCAAAGTGTGTAGCACCTATCATCAGTTGGTGATAGGTCTTGTAACTTTTGAACCAACGTTTGATGAGGTTCGGAATTCAGCACATTTTCCGCATTTGATTTGTCCTTCTGGTCCAATTTTGAGATCCGCAATTGCAGAGGTGCGTCAGCTTTAAAACCTATCGCTAACTGATGATAGGTTCTACACACATTTGGGAGTACGGGCCAAGATTTCAAATTAATCACTAGTCACCACAACTTTTACCAAAGGTTTTATACAACGTCACTTCATTCTGACACTGATTGGTTCGAACATCGTTCGAACCACTATTTTTATTCCCACTTATTTTCTGGTTTGTAGTTTTACAATTCATCCGACAGGTTGCAGAGCCATAAACTGAAACAGTAGTTAGTTTAAAGTTTATCCAAGAATGACGAAGGTATCTTACTTAAATTATATGTGGAAATTGAAGTACACAACTGATAGAATATTGATACTAAAATCGTTACCAAACGATAGGTTCTGCTCCGTAAAATATTCAGCCGTTTTACGCAGACCCGTAGCCAGGTCACCGTGCTAGGGCCGTAAAAAAATTATCAAGAGGGGCATGCATTGACTTACAAGCAAGACTGAAATTTTTCTAGGGGGCAAATTTTTTGCAGGTGGAAGGCTGTCAAACCTTCTGGCTTTTTTTGGCTACTGACCCATCTTAACGAAATAGCTATCGGGATATAATCTGTATTGTCACAACGGAAAAATATTCTACGTTTGAACGTAATCTTTCCTTAAATCCAGTGTTGTTTTACGCCTTTCGAGTACTTCATTTTGCTAACGATCATGGGAAATTGTGTCGTCCTTGCCTTAGAAGAACATCTTCCAAATGGTGACAAAAAACCGTTGTCAATAATGCTTGTAAGTATATTTTCGTTGCCTTTTTTGTTTAGATTCTCGAGCATCCGCAGAAAGTTATATCTGGGGGGCATCGAGTAATTTTGAGGGCCATTACAATGGCAATTCACGATTGTTTACTTTTAGACCGAGTCTATTTGGGAGGAGCATCAGCGAAATTTTGAGGGACGAGATACTGTTTAAGTGTATAATTACATAATATTATAGTTGCCTAAATCATTTCAATTTGCCAAAATTGATATATTTCATCTGTTGAAGTAAGGGTTAGAGGAAAATTTTGGTTGAGATTACGGTTAACAAGTGGTTGTTTACCCTGTGCTATGATACATTTTGTGCGTTGGCCGAAGTTTGTGAACGGTGCAATTATTAATACTTTGCCAAAAATAGTTTTCATCTGTAATGTGTATTATTATTACTTCAGGAGCATACAGAGCCATATTTTATGGGTATTTTCACGGTTGAATGTATACTCAAAGTGATCGCTTCGGGCCTGTTCATGCATAAAGGATCATATTTACGAAACGCGTGGAACATAATGGATTTCATTGTGGTTGTTAGCGGGTACGTTTTGATATCATCAGTGTTCTTGTCTAATAAAGTTTCAATTATGTTTGTTGCGGACATTTAGGAAACAATTAAAATTTTTAATTGTTTTGGGTTTCACGACAAATTCGGCGCTCGACAACTCGACGACCGCGAACTTATAATCGTAAACTTCATCGACTCGGCAATTCGTCGCCCATTGTTATGCTCAGGCTTATGCTTAGGAGTAGGATTGTGCATAGGATTCTGGTTAGATTTATTTATAGGCTTTGGGACACAGTTGAGCGATTAGTTGTCGGGCGCCGAATTGTCCTACATTCCAATTTTTGATCTCTGCAGGTTGTTATACAGTCTATGAAAGCGTCTATTTCGAGTGTTTCCAGAAGTTTCGGGGGATGTAACCCGTATTCGCCTTTTATACGCCCTTGCTGGCTTTTGTAACCTGTAAAAGCAACCAGAAGTTTCATGCTTATCTACTCGGTTGTTACACATTGGCTGGGTTTCTGTAATCTTACTTAAGTGTTTACATAAGTTTTGCTCAAGTGTTTACTTAAGTGGTAGTACTTTCCTTTAGACACAAAGATACATTTAGTCTGCAGTCTAAATTAGGACCGTGGTAGCATCTGAGAACCGTTAGAATGTACCGGATCGAATAATTTTAGTGGCTTAAGTATTTACTTAAGAAAGCGTCCAGATGGGTTAGCTAATTGCTTAGCAAGCAAGTACTAAGTATAAAATTATACTTAAGTTAGGTTTCAGAAACCGAGCCATTGTTACAAAATTTACACAAATTAGTCTATTACAAAAGAACACATCATAATGTGACGATAAAATTAATCTCAGAAGAAAATTGTTAAAATAAAGTTTGTCAACTTCTGTCGTTATTCCAGCGTTGTCACAATGTTACCTGGTCTTGGCGGCGGCAGCAGCGATGGACCGAAAGCGAAACAAGCGGTCGATTTGCGAACATTGCGTGCTGTTCGAGTCTTGAGGCCGCTGAAGCTTGTTTCTGGCATTCCAAGTATGGACAGATTAAGGGTTAGGGTGCCGGCCCGTCAAAAGTCTGCAGTGGGGACCCTTTGCGATGATCAAAATATTTTTCAAATTTTTTGTTTAAAATCTTGTCAGGGCGAGGCCCCTCTTTGAGGTGCCCCCGCAAATAGGGGGTATACGTGCGGCTGCGCCAGCCCTGGACAGAGCTAGTGTTGGCGCCACTTGCGTAATTCTTTGTAAAAATATTTCATAAAGTAATGCGTTGTAGAGAATTATTTTAACCCGTTCACTCATAGAGTAAACTATGAGCAACTAAATACAATAATGTAAGAGCAATACACACACTGTGAGCAGTGTTTAACATTTATAACATATATGCGCAGTACAAAATCTCCACAAGACGCGAAAGCCTACTCGGGCCCGAGCGTCAAGCTTCTATAGCTCAGTGGTCATCGTAAACGAGTCCCACCCGTGAGACTGCGGATCGAATCTTACCTTGAAATTACATCTCACATGAAATATGAAAATATTCATGTGAGAAAGAGTTAAACCAATAACATAGTAAAAATGTTGGTTTTTGAGATTAATTGCATTTCTGAAACCTGCTATAGAAAACAGCATACGAACTATTTCTATTCGTCTAGTCAGTGTTACTGACGCGAAGAATATCATTGTTAGGATAGGAAAAGAATACAAATAGGTCATTGTTCGTCGACCAAATCCAAAACTCTCGAATACTTGACGTAAGGCAGCTGAACTTGAAATATATAGTCAAAATGTATAACTCCACCCTTAACTTCCAGATTGTTTACAGTAATTAAATCATTTGATTCTGGTAATGTTTTCCATAACCTGGCGATATGAAATAATCACGCGACGGATGTATTCAATAGGAATCAAACGTCTTTTATATCCAAGGCTCTCAGAGTGAACCATAACAGCTGATCCTGGTCATATTCCTTCCAACTTGTCTAAATTAAGGTTTGATTTTTAGCAATCAATGTCGTTAAAAACGTGTACGGGTTTATTTGAACAGCCTCAAACGTAATCCCAACGGCGTATTCAGGTCATTTTTAAACAAACGGTAGAATATATTATTTGCCGATTTTTCTATTCAAAACTAACAATAGCTGGTCGAAAGTATTAGGGAAAATTGTTTGGATGTCCGTGACGGATCCAGAAATTTTTGACTGGTGGCACGCAATATGATCGAAAAAAATTAGCGATTGAGAAACTGTACGCAATTTTATAGTACTAAATATTAATACAAAATTATGGTTTTTCATCCCTGTTATGGGTGCAACACTTGTATCACCCCACGAATTCGCCAGTGACCTCTACCGATGCAACCACTGCACTGTTTGGTTTCAGGTCTACAAGTTGTGCTGAAATCGATCCTGTGTGCAATGGCGCCGTTGTTACAAATTGGATTGCTTGTGTTGTTCGCAATTGTAATATTTGCAATTATTGGGCTTGAGTTTTATTCGGGCAAATTTCACAAAACATGCTTCAGTAACGTTACTGGTAAGTTTGAAACATTTTTTACTAAAATTGTAATATTATGTTCGCTAACCAACTGATGATATGCCTCGAAGGACGTTCCACAGATCACCATCGATACCCTTATAACAACAAAGCCTAAATATGCATCGAATAATATTTTTGCAAAAAAACTTGGTTTACTCTCACATCCGCAAATTCGCACTTGCATTTCAGGTGAAATTTTTCATGTTAGCGACAATCCAAGACCGTGTGGCGAAGAAAAAGGCCCCGGCGTACATTATTGTCCGGACGATGTCACACCAGAACTGTTAAAAGATGGCGTTGGACTTGAATGTCGTGAAGGCTGGATCGGTCCAAATTTTGGTATCACAAGCTTTGACAACATTGCATTCGCAATGTTGACAGTGTTTCAGTGTATTACCATGGAAGGATGGACTACCATAATGTATTATGTAAGCTTATTTTCTTATACACCATAAGTTGCATATATATCGTCTGGATCCAAAATGCAAGACTGTGGGATTGCGGGACTTAGACACTGGGAAACTTGGACTTGGGATTAGGCTTAGGATTGGGTTAATGTTTAGGTCCAGCTGAGGCTTAGGCTTAGGATTTGGTTTATGTTTCGGCTTCGGCTTACACCTACGCCTAGCATTCGGCTTATTTTTAGGTTTCAGCTTAGATGTATTACGTTTAGGTTTAATAGACAGGCCCCATTAGGTAAAGCCGGGCCAACCTATGCTTATGGGAATTCGGCGTTTTTAATGGTCATTAGTTCGCGCAGCAGCGATATTTACAATGCTTTTATTTTTATAAATAATGGAAGTTGGACATTTTGGCGTTTTCAGACAAATGATGCACTCGGGAATGGATTCAACTGGATGTACTTTATCCCACTTATCATTTTGGGGTCTTTCTTTATGCTCAATTTAGTACTCGGTGTACTTAGCGGGTAAGTACATATTTTAAATGACGGTTTGAACGTAAATTGGCCAGTTCAAATCAGAGCTTATTCAGCTAATATTGTCGTGAGAGAACCAAAACACATGTACTACACTACATGAACCTTTATTGATTGTCTTGACCAAGTCATAGGTTTAAAATCGTAAGACCCATTCACATGTGCAAATTTGAGCAGCGAGGACTTGCAACTACAACTGGCAATGATCAAGTTTTGAGAAAGGGTTTTCAAGTAAAACTTGTACGTACACACAGGTTGCACCACTAAGTTCTCGCTGCAAAACCTCGACCGTATCAGGTGCAAACGCAAGTTCGTATCGTTCAATCTAAGCACGTGCAAATTGAAGCTGCATGTTCTCGCAGCAAAATCTTGTGGATTTTGTGTGAAATGTTTTACAGTTCCGAAATATATTTATATACAAGTTCCACGGTCAACTTGGAACACAATTTGTAAACTTCAAATTCGCAATTCTATAATTTTACTGAACTCGGGCTATAATTGATTTTTTGATTTTTTTCTGACGAATCATATGGCGTTAAGAGCTTCAACCCGGTCACTTCAATAAAAATATAATGATCTTAGTATACTTTTTTTACTATTTTCTTCCAGCGGCCAATTCAAATCAATCATTCTGACGGGTGGGGGGGTTGGCAAAAGTTATAAAAGCAATTTTGACTGAATGCTACATATGTGCGAATTTACTGAGGGGAAAATTGTAAGGTTGGGTGCGACCTCACCATTTTGTCACAAAAGTTTTTCTGTGTGGGGCATACGCCCCCGCGCCTGCTCACTCCCTCTGAATTCGCTTGTAAGTATTTTCTGGGCTAATATCGGTAGTTCAATAGCTAAATTACAGACATTCTATGAATATACAATTAGCCATTGTTTGTGTTTGATTTCAGTGAATTTGCAAAAGAACGAGAACGCGTCGAAAATCGTCGTGCGTTTCTCAAATTACGGCGTCAACAGCAAATTGAACGCGAGTTAAACGGGTACTTGGAGTGGATTTGTCGAGCTGGTGAGTTAACTGTACCCTGTATGTCAGAGGCAGACCGAAGCATATGAATCGGAGCTATTGTTATCCAGAAGGTCTGAAGCCTATTAAAGTGTCTTTTTGTTTTTCCAGAAACTTCGAACCTCTTGTATATGCCCCTGACCGATACCGGAAAACGACAAAAGTATTGGGAGTTAACAACAAAATTGGCAATTGGTTAACGAAGGTTGAGTAAGATGAAGTGTCCTTATATAAATTTAGGTTAGTGGGTAGGCCTCCTGGCCCTCTCGGTAAGCCTATCCCAACTCCAGTTTATTCTGATCTCGTATAATATAAACTGAGTTTAAATTTACCGACTTGTAATAATACTGTTCGTTTTAAAAAGTAAGCACTAAACCATGCCATTTTACTAGTGGAACTGCATCGAATAAACATTTTTAATGCTTGGACTACATTGTTGTAGAGATGGAAATGGGATGCAATTTTCGGCTCTTAAGTTATACCTAAGGAATTACTTAAGTTGCCGACTTAAGTAAATACTTAAATTTTCGAGCACAACCAAATAAACGCCCAATATCGGCCATTGTCATGACAAGGAAATATCAGTTTCGCTTTATATTAAGGCGGCATCGTGAGTCTATAATTTCAATTAGACCAAGGTTATTATGCCTGATCGGTTAATTATTTGTAGTATATCATGTTTAATCAGTGACTTAAGTGTTTACATTTAAGTAATAGTTTTAGCTATTTACATTCCCTTTGCAGCAGACTGAAGCTTTTTCGCCTCAATGTTTGCTTCAGTATACTGCACACTAAAGCCAAAAAACTTCAATGTCCAACGCACTGAAGCCAAAAAGCTAGAATGTGCAACCAGCCAAAAACCTCTAGTGTCCATCAGACTACTCCCTCAAAAGTCACATAAGAACGCATGATATTGTGGAAGTTGCATTAGTAACAGTAATAAAATTTGGGTCATATGGGTAGAACCTGTGACTCATAACCCATCAAAATTCCCTAAATGTTGATCAACAACCCATTTATTTGTTTTGCAACCATTTTTATGGTTGTATTATATAATTGCTGCAGTCGAACAAGATAATGGATTTTTCGAATAGGTTAAGTATTTACTTATCACGTACTAAGTACTACATTGTAATTAAGTAAGCCATTGTCAGTTAATAAAGAAAAGAATGGATTTTAATAAATTTATTTTCAGAAGAAGTGATCCTGAGTGAAGAACGAACAACTGATGAAGAAAAACACGCAATTATGGAAGGTAATATAAGCAACAACACTATATACCACAACAGATATTTGTTAGCACTTCTCTGCTCGCAGTGTATTAGCATGGCCTGAACAATTTAAGCGGCTATATTGGTTGCGGTATGTAAAACAGCTTCGTGAATTTTTGAAAAACGTGCTTTTATTGTATTTTCAGTTATTTTCTAAACCAGTAATTGTGCCAAGCGCTTTCTTCAAGTTCAATTTCAAAAAGACAAAAAACGTTTCGCTTATTGCATTTTTCTATGTAGTAACATATGCGGAATTTTTAGCATCTAATCTAAATGAAATATACTATCCTGGTAATTGTTAAACGATCAAATATATCAACTAACCAACCGCGCAATGAAACATTTGTAAATTAGAGATAATTGCTTCAAATTTACGAAAAGCATCTGTTTATATATGCGTTTTTTCTAAATACGTTATGTTATTTTAAGTTTTTAAAGTTCGCTTGCCGCAATAGACCCATCACTAAATTCACTGTAGAACCCTACTTGTACACTGCAGCGCGTTTCTATATTCACACTTCAAAATGCAATTGTTTTTGCAATTAGTTGGCTTGCTCTTCGCCAAGGCATATGAGTACATTATGCAAGCAAACCAGAACGCAAAACCCACATTAGAATTATGCAGCCTAATTTTATACAGAGTTGAATGGTACAACCAAAGGTCTGGCTTCGGTTTCGATAGAAAATTGAGCGCTGGCTCTGGTGGAATTTTAAAAATAGATTTTTGAAATCGTCTAACAGGCCATAGTTAAAAATTTAATATCATTCCAGGTTCGGTTGCATCCTGCAGTGTTGCAACATTTTATTTTCAACTTTAATCTACGCTAAAGGTCAGCTTTGTTCTAAGCTGATTTTCGTTATTTCAAAATTGGCTCATATCTTGCATTCATTCATTTAACTTCTTATAACCGCAGCAATTTAGGCACTATTGTTCTGGTTCTGCAACTTAGTCGATCCTGGATTACTCTTGGTATGCTTAATCTCGGATTTAATTTTTTTGGAACTTTATTTAGAATCAACTTAGCCTTTCGAAACAATCAAAATAATGATCCTGTCCAACGTATACAAAATTTGCAGTCAAAAACTTGCATGTGTGAATATTAAATGGGTTATCAGATTTAAATTTGACTGAAACTGGAGTTCTGAGACGAAAAGGCTATATGACATAGAGTGTGTTTAGTATATTAAATCATACTTGTATTCAGCTTTATAGTAATGTAACATGGCATTGGAACAACAAAGAATCCGACATAGGAATATACAGAATTCACTAATGGCGATAATGTTAAATAGGACAATTTGAAGTTAATAACATCAGATATATTTTAGCGGTACATTTATAATTTAACCCTTTATCACTTGAATATTTTCTATTTCGTATAAGATCTAATTTCATGCCGGGATTCGAATTGAAGCCTCTCGGGTTGCAGGCATTTACCATCAGCATTCAGTTATGAAAGCTTGATGTTCGTTGCGATTAAACTGCTCGCAGTATATATACACTCTGTGAAAAGTGGTTATCGACAATTGAAAATGTTTCCATTGAGTTTGAGATAATGCACACAAATCGCGCTAACACTTAAAAAAGTTTATTCAGATGACGATGAATGTGACGCAGAAATATACAGAATTCAAAAACTTGATAAGGGTAAATTTAACTGCTTGAAATTTTGAAATTAATAATGATTTTTGTAAAATTTTTAGCGGTGAATTATTGTATTATTTTTGTTAACTACGCGGTAGTTTTTTTAAATTTTCATATTATGCGTACTTTTCGAAACGGTCATTCGACTTCTGGTTTGTTTTATGAAATCTATCGTTTGATAAACATCCGATGTTTTGCCTCAAAGGCAGGCATCCTCTTCCATTATTGCCTGTCCCGAGTGTAAACTGCACATTTGCCTGCAGATTAAAAATCGCTGTAAGACGCTTGTTAAACAAACGTGAAGTTTTTTAACCTTATTTTAAATTTTATTTTCCTTCCATTTTCAAATATCCCCAAGAAACTAAATTTTAAGCGTTCGTTTTCTCTTCTCATAATATGGGATCTTTTCGGTTATGCCCCAGCCCGCGTTTCCCGAAGGTTGTTGGAGTTTGAAAATTTTTGCGTATTTGAGCTTCTCATCGACTCTCCTGATCATTCCGTGGCCAAACTTGTATTTTTCATAAATTCGATTTTTTAAGATCCCAAGGTCCCCCTATATGTCAATCGATGTAGCTTGCAGAGCTGAGTCGAATAGTGTTAAATTTTTTGTAATCAGACGATAGTTAACGAGGTATTGTCAAATAACTTATTTGGTGCGCTGTCAATGACTTGGGTCGGCGCCAAATCAGTTATTTGCTAATAATCGTCTAATTGCTAAAAATTTAACACCGTTTGACTCAGCTGCGGAAGTTGCATTCAATGTTATATACTTTTTTAAACTTTTGGACAAAAAAATTTGGGTCCCAAGTCGGACCTTGGGACCTTAAAAAATCGAATTTTTCAAAATTCAAATTTGGGTGTGAAATGATTTGACAAATCATGAGAAGCTCAAATATGCAAAAATTCTCAAAATCGACCACTTTTGGGCAAACGCGGACTGGGGGGATAACCGAATACACCCATAATATGTAATGCTCTGCAAAAATGGTAAATAACAACACGGCAAACACCATTAAAAACTATACTCAGTAGTAATTTTTGTAAAAAACCCAAATCCTGGAAAAATCATAGTGCCACCTATTTAAAATGTCGATTATGTCTTCAATTTTCAGCGTGGTTCAAGCTACTTTACGCCTATCTTTCGCTTGTTTTTTGGTGTCACTTTTGGTGCTTGTTTAATACTTTACCCCATACTAGTATTAATTTAATAAAAGGCAAAAGGTTTCCACTACGTTACTGTTTGTTATCTTTCTAAGCCTAAGCCTATGCCTAAGAATCAGCCTCGGGCTGTTTTTAATCAAGCTATATGGGCGGAAGGAAACAAGCGCCGAATTTTTTGCTGCTGCTTGCTATACTATGTTTCCGTTTGTTTTTGCTATGCTTTTTCTTCTTGCTAACAACCTATTTATTTTGTATTTGTTTATTTTGCTGATGTTTATATTTCTATACAGCGCGGTATGTTCGTGAGCTGAAAGAGCTCAAGGAACAACGTAAACTGGAACGATCTGATCGTAAGCGGTGTGACGAGGTGTAGTTGAAAGATGTCGCCGGAGGGGGGGAGGGATGCTAGCGTGGGTTTGCTGTGAGTGTGCTTCCTGTTAGTGCAGTAGTGCTTTATTCTGTGACGTTAAGCTCCAAAATCATTTTTGCTACATTTATCATCAATCTGTACCAAGGTGCAACCGAAGGTCTGGCTGGCTCCGGCTTCTGGAAAAATTGGCAGCAATTTTGGTAGTGAAATTGTTGGTATTTGAATAAAAGTTGAGTATACCAGTTGGCGGCTTGATTTCCAAGTTTGTGACAATTTTAAAAGTAGTTAATTGCACCGATTTTTTTACTTCATCTCCGCTGACGTCCGGCTCCGGTCTATTTCACCTTCGGTTGCACGCTGTTCTGTAGATATTTAAAATTTTATTCATTAATTTTCGTGCCGAATTATGCGGTTCGAACTTAGTATTTTAAGTGTATAGCAGGTGCAGGAACTGACCACCTTAATTGCGGCCAAACTTCCGTTGTACAAACGTTAATAATAATAGTAATAGTAATAATAATAATAATAATAATAAATATTAATAATAACAATAATAATAATAATAATAATATGTAATAATAAGAGGCTTAAAATCTCGAGGATAACAGCGTAATGTTTCATTGGTGTCCCTAATATGAAGATTTTTCAGTGATAAGATGTTATTTTAACAGTTAAACTTAAGTTGATCAAATTGTTTCGGCGCCGCACGAAAAGAATAGCCGCCACCTTAATACAGATCTTTAACTTGAAACATTGTAATATATAAATTGAATGCTTTCGTTACATATCTTAAAATTTAAAATAATAAGCAAGTATGAAATTTCAAACACAATTAGCGAGTTGGTTTTTTTACAAAAGTTCAATACCAGCCCCTTTCAGGCAACGGACTAGGTTATATTTTACAGCACAATTTTAGGTAAGTTTCAACCTTATAAATGCATTATAATTTATTTATTTGCATGGATAGTCCGATTTTTATTTACTTCGTTTAAATTTTAACTGTAAATGGGGTTTAACATTGCAATTAGATTTGTTTTATTAGCATGCTTTTCTGGACGGTTATTGGGATCAAGTAAACATTACGACAGCTCATCTGAGTGAGCGTTAAAGTCGGCAAAATATTAATGTTACATGAAAAGAATGTACCCAGAGCATGTTACGTTTTTGGCCTACGCACCCTTATTTAGAGGGGGTACAACGTTGCAAACCATGGCACCCTACGCATACGGCATTAAAAATGCTCCGCATAGTTTATATTCGGTGCATTACATGTGATAGCGACCACCCCTCTAAATAAGGGGTCGACCAAAAACGTAGCGGCTGGTGGTACATTTTGGGTCATGCGAAACCCTAAGAGTTGCATGCTCTTGTATCATGCGCTCTTGATTAAATTGGCTGGTTAAACTGTTACATTACCGTAGTCGACATTTGAGTTTTATCTCAATTTTGCGCTTCAAATGTTTCAACACATTTTAGTTTAAAGTTAAAAGTGTTTTTGAACAAATTATTGCAATAGAGTTTAAATCGACTGACGTTAGCCTGTTTATAGTCAGCAAGCCATAAAGTATTATTTTTAGAATTTTAACTGGTGTCTTGTTTTAAGCGTTAGAAAACTGGTAGATATTAATATTTCTAGATGTTTTAAGACATCAACAACGGTGTTATGGTGGTGCTATACTTATGTTGGGTGGCAGACGGCACCATAAGTCCAAAAATTGTATCAGAGGGTTATTCAACGTCATGCAGTTTTTAATGGCGTTGGTAAAATAGTCAAAAAGTATAGCACCACCGTTAGGTTTTAGTGCTATGCAATTAGATGGCAAATCAAAAAGCGAATATAAGCGCGAGACTACATATATAATGACTTCGTTTCTATTACGGAGCGATGATTTGGCCAATTTAGTTTGAAAGCTACATCAAATGCAAAATATATAGTTCGTCTTTCTTGAGAAACACATAAAATGAAGACTATAAATGCAAATTTTAACCAAATTTGTTGTTCATAAATTAATAACACATGAAATGAAATGAGTAATTTCAAATTTTAAACTTTAAACGAATTTATTTTATTAATATAAAACTTAAATTATTTGCGAATTTTTGAAATTTTTATTCAAAAAATTGATTTTCCATAATTATATTCGCATATTTGGAATATTGGCCGAAATTTGCATCCGGTTTGTCTTTCATTGCTTTTTTTTCAGTTTTTCTTATTATTGTTTATTGTTGTTTTAAGCGCGTCGCCGAGCAGCATCGAACAAACTCAAACGACTCCAGCATCAAAGTACTGAAACTGAAGAAGAAGAAGTTGAAGAAGATTTTGAAGAAGATGAAGAAGAAGACGAGGATGAAGATGAAGACTACGACGAAGGTGGCGCTGGGACGATGCGTCCAAGCCGAAACGCTTCAGCTGCATCTGGCAGTGGTGGCACGCATGGCTCAGCGGGAACCGACGACGACAATGGCACTGGAGGTTCTGGCACTCAAAAGTTTGATCGCTCTTTGAAACCTATAGCTCTAAGGATGTGGGAGATTCATCATGCAAAAAGACTGTCTCTTAAAACGATGGCTCTGAGGGGGGAAGAGAGTGGTTCACCAGGTTTTTTTCGGGGCTCGAGAAGAGAGTTACTGTGAATGGGGGACCATAAGAAAGAGTTCATTAGGTTTCGTTTAGATTGGGTATTAAGACGTACGGGAGGGTTGGATTAGATGTCTAGCTTGAAATCAACCATGATCGAGCAGCTAGTTTTGTTAATTTTAAATTTTAATTTGACGTAAAAATGATGTAAAACGAAAAATTGCTTCCAGGTATAGTTAATTTATGAACAAAATAATTGGTCTATCATTCTTAACATACGGTATAAATCTGTTTGTCTCCACAGTCTCTGACGAACACTAGCTCCGATCTGGTTGTTACTGTAAATAGTTGCTGTGATCATATGCCTTTCTCTAAAGTTTTGCAGTGACTGAACTTTTCTATGCCTTCTTAGATTCTATACTTGAATTTGGATCAATGTACGCTCCGATATCAACTGATTATTAAGCTTTGCCGTTGGCTTATGCATGAGGTTAAGGCTTTGCAATTTAATTTACAGAACAGCATTTAGACATAAGTTCGAAACTGGTGAAATTGAACGATGTGGAATACTGATTCATATCAATTTTGTCGCGTATTTATTTCCAGTTTTTACTCGATTTGTAATATTGATCCAAATTTAATATTAGCACTGCGTGTAGCATTTAGCGTCTACATTAGGCTTGCAGCCAACAACCGTGTTGAACCTACCTTTTTTCGAGTGTTTGATTAAATTTTTTTCTCATATTTTACTTCAGTTTAACTTAATCTAATTTTAAGGCACTTTTAATTAATATCTTTGTATTTTTCATCGTTTTCTTTCCGATATATACCCATATTTATCTTACGCGATTTGAAATGTTTTTAAAATTAATACTTTTTTATAAATCTCTTTCAATATTTAATTGGTTAAGGGGCACTAGTGATGTTAACCAGACGCATGGTTTTATGTTCAAATACTTCGAAAAAGTTTACTTTCGGGTCCATTGGAGGTTTAGAAATATATTGTGACCTCTATCACCGGGTACTTTCTAGTCCACATCCCATAACTGGAGGTTAGAGCGAACCTTAGAGCTAAAATTAAGCATGAACCACGACATCCATAAAAATGCCTTAGTGCATGGAGTTTTCTTCTTTTTGGTTATCATTTCTAACATTTTAGTCGAAAAGTTATCAGATAAACAATCAGTTAACATTTGATACCTAAAATGAAGGTTTAACCGGAATTTCATTTCGGGTTAAATATATACCTGATTAGAGTTATCTTCCAACCATTTCCGGTTCTGCTTCCTAATTCAGCCTAATTTGCATGGGTTGAATGTTGTGAGGGAATTTAGTTTTTTCTTGAAACGGAAGCCACATACAATGTTTATATAATGTACCCAGTTGAATACTAGTCGTCTGCGTTATCGCATTAGTAAATGCGATGTTTACGCGAACTCAAACTATTAACAAAATTTATTCAGTAATACTTTTTACGATAGTTTTTTATTATTTCTGTTTACCTGATTAATCCAGAGCAAACGTAGACAATAACTGCAATCAATAGATATGATCACAACGGGACAGAATGTAAACTGAGTTGGTTATGAAGTCCAAATAGGTTTGGTTGATAGAAGTCTTGTAATTTTTTAGTAAAAATTTTCAAATAACCTAAAATGCTAAAAAATTATTTTCTAATAATTGAATTGATCTTCGGCGGGAAGCAAAGCGTTTGATCCGATGGTGCCTGAATTTTAATAAACACGAAACCAAAGGAATATGAGCCAAAAATTATATTATATTTTGAGTTCATGCAAACTATACTGGCCTATCTACTAATTGTAAGCATAAGCCTAAGCCTATGTGTAAACATGAAACTAATTTCAAGCCTAAGCCTAAACGTTAAGTTTTCAGTTTCTTATAATTTTGAGCCGTCTATAGATTAAAGCTTTAAAATTACAAGACTTATCATCAACGATAGAGTAATAAAACACATTCTTAACCGCAATCGCAACACCGCGTTTATCCAATGAAAGGTGAGAGGAAAAGTGCCAAAAGGACCTCTGTTGCCTGGCCGCCGTCGGACGGGGTATAACGCTTTTAGTCGTACCTGCTTCAACGTCAATATGCCTACAGCCGCAGGGTTCGCTTTTTAGTGCAGATATTATGTTGCTTTCGCGCTTTAAACGTACACACCGCTTGTATCAGAAAATGTCAGTGTTTAGATGCTTTGAGTCGACAAAACATAGTGCGGCTTCAAAAACTTCCGTTGCTTAAAGTAGAAAAGATTTATTTTTTTGCCATCGGGTTTTTTTATTTAAACGAGAAAAACTTGAGATTCGTCGATGGTAAACAAGTTGCTTTGGAGTTGGTAATGAGGTTCGAAATAGTATTTGGTTACCCTTCGCCGAAGCTTTAAGCAAAATGCACCCTCGGTCGTTAAGCTTCGCACAATATACGGGAATGTTATTATGGCCCTTAGGTGGCACCAGAGCCATACCGACTAAACGTGAAAGTACACTCTTAATTGCAGTTTTTTAACATACGGCATAGATTTTTTATGCCAAAACATGGTTAATGCATTTTAGGTTCTAGAGCATGTATTCTCAAATGTGTGTAGCACCTATCACCAGTTGGCAATAGGTCGTGTAATTTTGGGATCAGCGCATGGTGAAGTTTAAAATTCAGCACGTTGTTCTCGGTTGATCTGCCCTACTTCTGTGTCAATATTGAGATCTGCAATAGCAGATGTTTTTCAGTTTGAAGACCTTTGGCTAACTAATGATAGGTGCTATGCGTATTTGAGAATATGGGTCTAGAATTCAAAATTTTATACTAACAAGTGTTCAAAAATAAAATATTGCACTGTATTTGTTAGATAAAGGACTTTCCTGATATTCTTATGGTAATGTGGCCACCCAGCTTTCTTGGTAACAAGTCGATAGGGGTGTCCCTAAGTGAAACTACGATGTTGGTCAATTTTACACTTTTACCGGTCAACCAGTGGACTATTGTTAAGAAAGCAAATCCCCATTTGCTTGATACATCACTCATTGTAAACCTGTGACATTTTCCAATTCTAATATTTTTATATCCCAAAAAATACAACAGTTAATAACAACTTAAATTTGTTTTCGTTTTCATTGCACGTATTTTGTTAATTTTAAAGTTTTTAATTTGCAGACGTGCGATATGGGCTTTTGTGTTTGCATGCTTTTGATCCGAGATAATTTTATTGCTGAGACACACTTTTTGAACCTAACCTCGAAAGTTAAACTCTGAATGTGGTTTTCTGTGAATCAAATTTGATTCAGTTGTAATATATTGATCGAACTTTAGACTTTTTTAATTCTATCTTTTTAGTAAATTTCTTTTTTTAATTCTATCTTTTTAGTAAATTTGATCTTAATAAGAACAAGTAGTTCTTAGCGAAAAGTTTTAGTATTCGCTAATTTCAATCGATGTAGCAGTTTTTTTTTTATTTTACGAATTCATTCTATCTTGTTGCAAATTACGTCGCTGAATTATGCAAGCCTATGTTCCTGGTCAAAGACTCGGCCCACTTTAAGGCAACACGTATATGAGCCTTGCCACCAGGCAAATATGGATGGGGTGAGACAATTACACGAACCGGGAGCTAGCTTTGTGTGCGAGCCAGGCCCGTAGCCAGCTCACCATGCTAGGGGGGCTAAAAAATTTTCAGGAGTGGCATACAAGGGTTTTCAATTACTTTACAAGGAACGTTAAAAATTTTCTAGTGAGGGGAGCAAAAATTTTTCCAAGGGGGATAAGTCACCTGGCCGGCTGCCCCACCACTTGGCTACGGGCCCGGTGCGAGCTGTGTTGTTTCTGTTTTTCGTTTCTATTCTGTTTATGTCTTCGACAAAGTGTATTATAACTTTAATACGTTACCGTACCGACCAGGTTGTAGATCAGGCTTTGATTAGTACAGAAATTGTGCTCTATAAATATGAAGATTTTGAAAACTTGATTGTGTAATTCAGACTACACAAATCGACCAATAGCCAGATAACGATTAGTGTTACGCACATTTTTGTATTCAGGGTGGTAACCGCATGTTGAAAAGAATGGCGTCTGGATTTTAGCCAGAATACAGAATCAGAATACTTAGATTATATTTAAAAAACAATTATAGTTTGAACAAACGCACACTACACCCGATTAATTCAGTTGCAATAAACCTAAAACAGAAAACACAAATGGCTCTAACCAGGGCCGTGTCTAGGGTTTCCTGGGCCTCCGACTGTAACTTGTGGTCTTTAAGCAGTAGCTGATATACAATTTTTCGTTTGGAGATCTATATTTGGACAATTCCCGTACTAGTTAGCTCCGGGACACCCTCTTGAGCGCTAAGTCCGAATACTATCTAAATATAGTACAATGATGTTGAACGAGTCAAAGCATCTGCTACATAAACTTCATCTGAAGAAAATTGTGAGAGCGAGACGCCAAACGGATGTTGTAATATACAAACTTCTTAGCAAATTTACTTTTAGATTCTGTTATTGTTTAAAAGTGATTTTGTCTTCCAATGCCGGACCCTTTTTATGCCGCCCTCCAAACGAAAGTTCAAGGTGGTGCTACGCACGGCCCTGGCTTTAAACTGAAAGGAAATGAATGTTACCAAAATGGCATTATGGTACATGATGTGTTATTTCTGGATATAAACGCTTAGTTCACCCAAAAAACCGGTAGCCTCTATGTAGGTGCTTGATTTCCCACCAAACCTGGACACCCAATGTGGTTCCGCCTGCACAGTGCTTTGGGTTTTTGAGAATCAGGACTGTATCGAAAAAAGGGTTTCGGGGTTTCAGGGGTCACCGATTTTTCCCTTTGAGGTTTGCGTTTAGTAGTAATACAAGTGGCTCCATCCTCTTTTCCAAAAGCATTTGTATTTTAGTTCATTTTGTCGGTGCTATGCTGCTCCCACCAATCCTAATACACGCAACTAGTAATTCGAAATTTCATCTGCTCGACAATTCGTCGCCATCATTATGTTTAGGCTTAGACTTAGGCTTCGTGATTTGATTTATTCACGGGCTTTAGGACACCGTTGGGCGACAAGTTATCGAGCGGCGAATTTTCGTAGGTTCATGCATAATGGAAAAAGGATTGTGGATGTATTTTAATTTTGCTATTATGACATTTATAAACTTGTACTACGAAATCTTAGTATACCTTTGCTAATAGGTCATAATAAAGTCTGTCTGGTAGTAAAATACTGCTTGAATTAATGTTAATTTAAAGCCCAATTCACACGTGCTAGATTTTGCTGCGAGAACTTGCAGCTGTAATTTGCACGCAGAACTTGCATTTTTGTCATCAGCCAATGAGAAAGCGGCTGCAATAAATTCAGTGAACTTGCATGGTTATTAACACATGTGAACTAAATTCCTCACTATGATTTTTAATGAATTATTTGCAGCTGCTAGTTTTTCGACTGGGATTTTGGACAGAACTTGCAAGTGCAAGTTGCAGCTGCAAGTTCTCGCAACAATAACTTGCAAGTGCAAGTTGCAGCTGCACACTCTCGCAGCAAATACTTGAACGTGTGAATATGGGTTACGCTTAAGTTTTAAGCATTTCGACCAACAGCGTGATATTTTCTATTTCTTTTGTTCACCATCTTAGTTAATTCAGATACTATTGCGATTTTTAAATTTTACCTGACTGTACGACAGTAACGTTTTAGCTCACTTTCTACCTTGGTGCAGTATTTTACCCGGCGTATTTTGTAGATATACCTAATTATTTGACTATGCATGCTTATGTTTTAATGGAAACCTATATATTTGGGTGAAATGATAAGTTGTGTGCTTAGATTTTTTAGACCTAATGCTTAACGTCAATTGAAGATGCTTCGTTTCAAAACGACAACCGCAACATATAGTTGTTTTATTACAGTTGTGGTTTGTTGCGTGATACAGTTTAGACTTATTAAATTTCACTACAAAACTTAATTTTGTTTCAGGCCGTCGTAAATCAAAACATCCATGCAGACGATTTTTGAAGGCGACAAGACATATACGGTAAGTTACTACTGAATGATCAGAGTTTATAGAATAGTCTAATAATCTGAAAAGTGGCTAAACTGTCTATGACAACAACTACGAGCTTCTCATTGTAAATTTGGCAGCTGTAAAAATTGATTGACGACTGTTTTATTTTGCGATGAATAAATATTTTGCGGCTGTTTAGCAGATCGACCGCTTTAGCCGACGTTTGTTCAAAATAGTTTGATTTTGAAATTTTTTTGCATTTACTATTTTGTTTTTGTTTTGTTTTCAGAGTGCGGATCCGTCGGTTTGTTAAAACACAATTTTTCTATTGGCTTGTGATCACGCTAGTATTTTTGAACACGGTCTGTGTTGCCATTGAACATCACAATCAAGCGCATTGGCTAGAATTATTTTTACGTAAGTTCATTCACTAAGTAGTAGCCGATGAATTGAAACTGAAACTATGTAAAATACTACAAATTGTTCACCTGGGAAACTGCGAGTTGAATGTAAAGAAAAAATGTTAAAGCTTCAAACCGCAGTATTTGCAATGGAGTAAGCCAAGATATCACGCCTTGATGGTGTAACCTTCTCGGTGTAAAATTTTTGGCTCTAAGAAACGGTAAGGTTTAAGTCTGTATAAATGGTAATTATTGGCCGACCGTCCATTACTTTCAGCGAGAGTGTTTATGTCGTGTACCAATCGCATATCGTACCAATAGCAAAACCCCTTGAATAGGTATGTCTCACTACACTGGTATATATAGATGTATATACACATAATTTTATATTATTTTAGACTACGCAGAATTTGTCTTCCTTGGCATATTTCTCTTCGAAATGCTGTTCAAACTGTTTGGAATGGGGTTTCATATGTACTTCCAGTCCTCATTCAACATATTTGACTGTATAGTAAGTTTTAACATAAATATTTTTAATTGTACGACATTGAAAATACGAAATACTATATATGCTTAATTGCTTACAAACCACAATTAAAACTCACTTTGCGTGGAGCCCTCTGAGAGAGAAGGACTGTCTTCCCTAAGGAGTGTAGGGATTGCTAGCCTCACCATTGTTCAACAGGCAGCGCATTGAAAACAAAGGATTCGATCACCGAAACTTTTTTGGTTTCATTGTTCAACAGGCAGCGCATTGAAAACAAAAAAGATTCGATCACCGAAACTTTTTTGGTTTCAGTGTCATTCAGTTGCCTATCTCAAATGGTCGAAGTAGTATACGTTCGGTACACATAGTAACTGTTTAAATAACATTCAGAAACGTATGTATAGTTGCACTTTATTGCAGGTCATATCGGGTAGCGCATTCGAGATCGTATGGGCAGAAGTCAAAGGAGGGTCGTTTGGCATATCTGTGCTCAGAGCTTTGCGGTTACTCAGGATATTCAAAGTTACGAAGTAAGTATATTTATTTTGCGTGTTAAATTTGACAAAGACGTTCAGTCATTTTGTGGATTCAGTTTTTCAAAGGGTCTCCCCTCGGGGGGGGGGGCATTGGCGGGCCATGCCCCCGCCAAATTTGGTTAATGTCCCCCCAAATAGACTCGGTCTAAAAATAAACAATCTTGAATTGCAATTGCAGGTCCCTCAAAAGCCCGTTTTCGCCCAAACGTGGTTGAATTTTGGAAATTGTTTGCTTATTTATATTTGTAATGACGTCCCCTGGTCATGCCACACCCAAGTTCCAATTTCTAAAATAGTCAATTTTTTGAGGTCATATGGCTCCCATTGTTATTATGAAATAAATTTGTTAAAAAGTTAATCCATTTATAGACCATTCGACGCAATTTACGACGCAAAGTTGAATGATGCTAAGTATTGGGAAATTGAGCACCATTCAACTGACCGAAGGTCCAAAGAAACTAGCGAGCTTAACACGATTGCGTGCCAAAAATATCAAAATGTTGCTGAGATTTCAAATAATTTATAAGCAGAATAAAAACTTTTTTAAAACTTTTTCTTGGAACCGAAAGCTGTTGCGCTTTTTCACTATCAATTAATCTGGGCTACTGACAAGGACAGAACATCAATTTGTCATTTCAGGTACTGGGCCAGTCTGCGCAATCTGGTACTTTCGCTCATGAGCAGTATGCGAAGCATCATTTCGTTGTTGTTTTTGTTGTTTCTGTTTATTTTGATCTTTGCGCTCCTTGGAATGCAACTTTTTGGTGGCAAGTGAGTATTGTACAGTTACAGTTATTTGAAGAGCAAACACAATATGTGATATCATATGCCGGAACAGATCCAGAGGTTCAGGGTACGGACGGTGGCGGATCCAGAAATTTTTGACTGGATGGACGTGCTCAATATACTTGCATTGCGTAAAAAACTCGCGAGTAATACGAGCGATAAGCTGAACGTATTTTCCGTTTGGCGAAATCGATAATTCCATAGAAAAGGACCTTACCATTTTATGTTAAAAAAATTGTGATCGGGGTATGAACAGTAGATTGTGGAAGAAACCTCGAGAGCGGAGCCAGCTATAAGTTAGCCAAAATTATGTTTCACAAAAGTAAAAATTGGTAAAATTGGGACCTTGCTATTTTTTGATAAAAAATTTGCGATGTGATCCGCCCCACTCTGAATCCGCAACCGGGTATGGATCCGTAAAAGTCTCTATTTAGTTTATTTTCGTAACTAAAGTACTCGAAACAGATAACGGTACGCCAGTTCATACGGTACCATCCTTTAGATTGAATCCTTCTCTTAAAAGCTTGGATCTGTCACTGGGGATATCTCTTATAATGTATCAATTGGTTTATGGTTACGAATAAGATAAGCGTGAAGTTTATAATAATTTTTGTTTGGCTTATATACTTTTGACAAGGTTCAAAATTTAGGCACGCTCTTTTTCAAAGATATTAGCATTTGTACACTTCGCTCACAATACTATTAAGACTAAGCCTAAACCTAAGCCTACTTATAAAAACCTAGTTATGCCAACATCTCAAATCGAAAACTCTTTGCGTAAAATCGTGTTTATCCTGTTCGTAACATTGGTACTGGCAGGAAATATATTTGACATAAAACCTGCGTAGCATTTAACCCTAGCGACCTACTTAGTATAAGTTTAAAATTTAACCTAAGGTTAAACCTAAGCCTTGGCCTAAGTCTATACCTAAGCCTACTCCTAAGCCTAAGCTGTGAAGGTTCTAAGTCCCCCACAACACCCCTGTGTTGTAGTGAGCAGTCCGCTATAATTAACATGGGCCAAGCCAACAAATTGGAGACAAAAACTATTTAATTATTCGTTAGCGGCGAGCTCAGCCTATTGCGTAAATTACTCTTGTGTTAACGTCTCGAGCTCCACACATAACCAAATCAGTTATTTGACTGTTTACCACAGTACCCAACGACTTAGGTTATATGAACGATAATTAACAGTTCGAAACATGAACTCAAATTGAAATACATTCGTTTAATTTGAACTCTAACCGATTACATTGCCAACGTTGGCTGGGTTTCTGAAATCATACTTAAGTATTTACTTGTGTTCATGGCTTTAGGTTTTTAACATTACCCATAAACATAAATTTTGAGCAAACGCGAAAAGGAACCATTATTTAAGCTATAGTGGTGTACTGAGAAATTTGAATTGTTGGGAGAAGCTTTCAATGCCTTCTCTCCCCGAATTAGTTCCGAGGTTGCCCTAATCGCCATGTTTGCCAAATACGCACCAGATGAAAAAACAGTGCCGGCGTAACTGGCTAGCTGCCGGACGCATTTGTGTATGCAGTGCGAAAAGGGTCGCTTAAATTGTTATTAAAAAATACATAAGGTATTCAGTTATACTCAAGTACGATTTCCGAAATCCAGTAACTGTTTGATGGCAGTTAAAACATATCACCGGTTGAAAATGGTAAACTCATAGTCAAAACACAAGAAGTGCAGAACATACGAACATGAACTTAAAAATATATACTGATATACAACTATTTTAAATATAAAAAATGGTTTTGAGCCTCATCCAATTCCGAACATGGGTCGTTTCATTAGGGTCTGGTCGCAGACATTATTGAATTCAAAGATAAATTACACTTATTCAATCAAATCGATCCACAATTTTGTGAAAATCGTTAAAAAATTTTGAGTCAGCGTTATACCAGAAGCTCAAACATGACAGAAACACCAATAAACAGATAAAGTATATATTATTCTTATTATGTTTGCATTTTTTATGTGTACTTTATTATATTTTTTCTGATTCGACCTACAACTTTCAGATTCAATATATTTCTCGGCGGCATTCCGTATACACACTTCAACTCATTTCCTATTGCATTAATCACTGTCTTTCAAGTAAGGATTCCCCAGCGGTGGTTGTTTTTTTCGCGCAAACCCTTTTTTGGTTCAGCACTGCTCATTGCGATCCCCATTTCAATTGTGTTTGCAACTCCGTAGATTCCTTGGGTTCTAATACGCAGAAGCATTGTGGTGTTGGAGTTGTTTTTTGTGTTTTTTCCTTATGGGTACGCATGAATGGGGTCTCGTAGATCGTAACCGCAATTTATTCATGATTAACTGGCGTTGTAATTTTGTTTATTTTTTACTCCTTCAATTGTTTTCGTTATAATTAAAAATTCGAGTCAGTTGTACTACTGTTCAGAATGGAAAATTGAAACTAACTTTTACCGCGTTGACTAGCAGTTTTCTAAGTTGTTCACTAATCTTCAGAATTCGGTAAATTTAAGTAGTCTGTCCTGTACATGCTTTGTAAGCCAACCAAATATCTGTTTGGACCATAAGCAAGTCATTGCGACTAGACCATCGTTTACTGTATTACTGTTCGAGTACACAGTGTTTCGCATTACCCATAATTCAATTTTTGCTTCTACCATGTATACTTGGTTAAAGATACTGTTTGACTAAACTTGTAGAGCTCTATCCAATGGTAGGTAAACTATGAAAATTCTGTAACAGTATCAAAAACAATTTTTTCTAAATTTTACAATTTGGTACGAATGAACGGCACTTTTGCAGTTTTCTTTCCACAGCGGAAAAGTATTGCTTAGGATTAGGCTTAGACTCAGTTATAGGCTTGAAGGCTTAGACCGATGCATATGAGTATACGTTTGTTACGATCCTCCGCTATACATGGGCCATTTGTGGGGGGACTGTTAAGTGCACGCAGAACTTACATTTTTTCATCAGTCAATGAGAAAGCGGATGCAATATACTTCATTGAACTTGCACGATTATTCACACGTGTGAACTAAATTGCCAGCTTTGATTTTTAATGAATTATTTGCAGCTGAGTTTTACGTCATAAAGTTCAGTTGAGACGCCTAATATTTAACCAATTAAAACTATAAAGTTAGTTTTAATTTTCATTCTGAATCAGTTGTGTGATGATGCACTTTGTTCGCGTAGTATGTTCTCTTTTTTATGTATTAGTTTGTGAGCACTAATTTGAATTCCCGTTTACCTTCAGTAGTCACATTTGCAGTTTAACTCGTTCATTGTAGCCTTCACAGCGGAACAGCTTCTACAATCTCAACGCGTCTACAGCTTCCCAATGGACTGTTTAAAGGTGGTGATAGTAGAGATCGAGGATTCGTTTACACTTGTTCATTGCTATGATCACCTGAACGATTTCTAACCTGACATGGCTGCGGTTTATTTTTTGTTTTATCACCTCATTTATGATTAGGATTCTTTGCGAAATACGCGATAATCACTGGGGTTATTTAAACCTTTACACCTTACAGATCACTACCATTGCACTTTATTAATACTTCATGTATTCTTTGCTGTCAGCGGCGGATTCAGAAACTTCTGAAACGGTGCGGGCGTGAGGAATATAATAAAAAACTCGCAAGCGAGAAGCCAAAACCATTTTAGCGCTAGATCCAAAATCTTGGTTTTCATTTTTGTGGGGACGCAGTGCAGTGTGTACCCCTCCCCATGGATCCGCCAATGTTTGCTGCATTTTGTCGGAACAATATTATCCGAAAGGTTCGGTTATATTCGTGTTCGTTGTTCTTACTGATTTGCTTTCGACCAATTAGCATATAAAGTTTAAACTGCATACATTTTGTGTTACTCAAATCTGGGACAGTTGTTCAATGATTGTTTTGAAAGCTTATAAACCAATGTCGTATATTTTGTTATAACATTTTAGGGTTCCGGAAGCATTTTTTTCGCGGTTGTGGCTTGTTTTGAATCCTACCTCTGACTAAACGATATGTGCTATTACACTTTTGAGAATCCGTCACCCCAGATGTGTGAAGTTTGTGTAGTGCGTGTGTGTGATAAAGAAATAGTTTGAACGAGAACCGACATCCTTTCGTAATATCTACGATCTTTTCTTCATAAATTATCCACACCAGTAAAATACTGGTTCATCACAGAGTGCCTGCGTCTCGTCTCTTTTTGATCAATAAACATTTCAGGTTCGCCCTCTTTTGCGTGCCGCTACTAACCATTCAAACTAATAAAGTGTGAATAAAAGTCGCTTGAAGCCCCCGTACACTTGACAAAGTCTGTTTCAGATTGAATGTATTTCTAAACGGAATTCCATCGGAAAATTTCAACACTTTTTCAATCGCACTTATAACTGTATTTCAAGTAAGAAATATGATCGATTGAGAGTGTAAATTTTTTATTTTGTTTCAAACTGTTTAAATTACTACTTAATACACGTTCGCTGCTTTTTCATTTTACTCGACACTTCTATTTATAGCTTGTATGTCGTGTTTTGAACACTTATTGGTTGCAGTTTGGCATCTGAGCCCTCACAAACACTATTTCGTTGTTTAGTTTAAAAATTATTACTAAAACAAACTGCTTAAAACCAGCATAATTTGACAAAAAACAACTATATTTTATGTATGCCTCTGATTAGCGTTTTTCGACTGTCCTTAAAGGCTTAAAATAAGTGTTCAAGACACGATATACATTTCGCGAGTCTTTTCGATTATCCCACCACCCGCAGCCGACGTTGGCCCAAACATGGTGGAATTTTGAAAATTTTGTCATTTTTGAGCTTCTCTTGACCTCCCCTGATCATTCTACGTCCAAAATAGAATTTTTTAAACATTCGAAGATCACAATTTTCGGTCTTGTGAAGCTTAAATATGCATAAATTTTCAAACTCAATCATAACTTGGCCAAACGCTCCGGCTGGGAGAACGATAACTGAAAAGACTCCATTTCGTTCGAACTGCTCCGCTGTTTATTTGGTAACACTTATTATTATCCTTCATACGCCATTCTAAAAAGCTGTATGCTGTTTTGTAATGGTAATAATATTCATATGTATTTTTGCTACTAAACTTCCTTGTTCTGAAACAAATTAATTTTACTATTTTTGCTCATCCCACGCTCACGAACAGAGTCCATTGCTGCCCAAAAATGTCGAGTTTCAACTATTTTGCATATTTTTACTTTGTATAAAAACGTTTTCAAAATTTATTAGGCATTTAAATTCAAAATTTTTGAAAAATAAATCTATTTTTCAAAAATTTTAATTTTGTCGTTAATTCAGGTCGAGATCTGAAGTCAAAATATGCAAAAGAGTTAGGTTTCCAAAATTAAATCATTTTAATTGACAAGTGTGGACTGGGAGGGCAAATTGGAAAAAAACGAAAGCTGTAGCAGTTTGGCCTGATTTTGCTTATTTGTACTTTATTTTATAACACATTTAATCCCGTCTTCCTCTTGGATCAATTTTTTACGAAATAATTGTCTTACGACTGCAAAGGTCGATGCCTTGTATTATTTCAAGATAGATACATTTCTTCCTCGCATATGCGTTATATTCAATGATAAGAAAACGTATTACTGATACTGGCTGGTTTTCTGAAATGTTACCAAGTATTTACTTATGCTAAAACTGAAATAATTGTTTAAGTCGCTAACTTAAGTAAATACTTAACTTTTTGAGCAAAAGCAAGTAAACGCCAGATGTGAGCCACTAAACAAGAAAGCCATAGTTTTTTCGTTATAATAAACAGGCCACAAAATATAGTATTTCCGATATGTTTGACACCACAGTTTAAATTTGTGTTACCATTATTCTAGTAGCCGTATTTTAACGTCACACTTTTGCAGCTCAATCTTTATCTTAATCTTCGCTTTTAGTCGTTTTGAAGCTAATACGCGTCACAGTATACTCATCGTCACGCGAAACCGTTTAGCATGTTTTAATATTATTTATCGGTAGCTTTTACACGCATCGTTTTGAATCAACAGGAAACCTTGTATTTATACCAACAGCTTATTTGGCTTTTGTTACTAACAAAAAAATTATTGCCGTTTGTGTCGTAGCCAAGCTACTAACAGGAACAAAGAATCGTTCGAAACATGATAAGTATGCGACGCGTGGGGTTCCAGCGGAAGCGCCCCCAAACTTCCCTACTTTTCGCAGACCACGGAGTTGTGAAACGTTTTATTGGGCATCCTCGGATATGTTTGGGAAGCGGCTATCCTAACGCCGTCCGGTCCTGGCAACGCGTACAATAAAATATCACCATACACAGGTTCAATACATTCTTCTTGCATTCGCAGCATCGTTGAAGACACTAGAAATAACGATGACGGCCCAAATTATCATATGCGCATAGTGCCTATAATCAGTTAGCAATAGGTTTTCATACTGACGAGCATCTGCAATTGCAGTTCTGAAAATTGATGCAGAAGAATGGCGAATCAAACGCGAATAATTTGCTGAATTTCGAATCTCACCATACGCTGGTTCCACAGTTTCTGGACTTATTACCAATTGGTGATATATAAGTGCTGCACACATTTGAGTATACGAGCTCAGATCTTCAGTTGAACGTCATTTTCACCAGACTGCGCGAAACCAATTATGTTTTGCCTTTAGAATGTCGAATTGTCTTCCAATTCTTGAAAAAATATAATTTAGATGCATGCTGTGTCACTATAATGTATATATGTTGCATGCGTAAATATATTTACTAATAACATTATTCCTGTTTAATTATATGCATTAGTTTAACGGGATTTATCTGCTAAACCATAAGAAATTGATGCTATAATTCTTAGCAATTCTACGTAAAGAAATGTGCAAGTTCACATTATGGTACTGCGAACCTGTTGTATTAAAGTAAATGTAAAAAAAAACACTACAGGATAGAGTTACTACATATTGTAAGTCAATGCCCTTGTTAGTTTTTCATTAATGACTTACTGTCCGCCTTTGTAGTAAGACTTAGACATTTAGGTTGCAACGCTAAAAATTGTTTTTGGTTATCGTTGTGCAGTCATTAATTCAATTTTTCAAACATAATTTTTTTGTGCAAATTGACCACGAGAGGTTACGAAAAACTAAAACGTGCAAAAAATATTTAAAATAAAACCGTTTTTACACAAGTTCTTTTTAGGCGACAGTGGTCAAACGGCTATTTTGAGAATTATGCACCAAATACAACACACATGCAAGTGTTTGTATCTTCAAGTATTGAAAAGTTCAAAAGAATTTTAATTGTTCTGTCCGAATTAATATAAAATAATTTGACTTTTAAAAACTTTGAATCGGCAATGAACTTGCATGGTGTGTAAACACAACTGTCGTTGCTCTGAAGACTTCCAAAAGAACGGTTTCAGCTTAGTAACTATAGTGTTCGAAGTCAAAGCTAATTTTACGGTCTGAAAATAGCATCGAAAATGAGCTCGTGGTTTTTGGAGAGACATTCTAGTGTCGAATTAAAAATTTATGGCACATTTTCAAAAACGTTCTGATGTATCTACAGCGCATAATCCTTTGAAAATTGCCGCTGGCGAAAATAAGAGTCACTGCCCAAAGACGGCAACAAATATTCCAGCTCCCACAGTTTTTGATATGCTTATACTAACTGTCACTTGAATAGTATATATTTATCCTGGCATGCTGTTTTTGTCGTTTAGCTTTGTACACCAATCCTGGCATGGTTGTAGTGTTTCTATATAACAATAACTGAATTTCAAATATATTCAAAGTTTCTGCGCTTTTTGTTCAATTTTCGAGAGCATCATATTCCAATGACTTCCTTGTCGCGAATAAACCTAAAATGTTTAATTTTAAATTTAACAGAACCATGTATTTCCGTGAAATTGTATTAATTAAAGACACAGGTTTTAGTCGGGCGGTCCATAATCTAACCCGTCTTCAAAAGCCATTTGTCTGGTGTATGCCCTATAAAGATAAAGTTGTATATTAGCCGTATTATATTAACTAAACCTATGCAGAGGCACTATTAAAGTTTACAAGTTGCTTACGTTGTTGTATCTGAAATACAGTTATCGTATTTTTGCCGTTTTTCGTAGTTTACCTTTTCGCCAGCGAGCAGATGGTTTGATACCAGACGGGTCAATCGCTGCTTCGCTAGTTATTTAGAGTAGTTTTTTTTAAATTTTAAACTTTACAATATTTTATGGTTATTTTATTTTTTTAGATTTGCTATATTTCGAAAAGTCAAAACGTATAACAATTTTAACACGTTTGCAATTGCGTTAATCACAGTGTTTCAAGTGAGCGTCATATCTCAGGTCGACATGTTGAGCAGGGGCGTAGTCAGGATTTTAATTAAGGACGGCATTACGTCATGTGTGTCATTTATCAGATTAATATTCTAAAAGATATATCAAAGGTATATTCTTATCTGGTTGGAACTTTCAGGAAGGTATATAACGCCGTATGCTTCGGTATATACACCCCTGAATGTTGAAAAGAGCTGAAAAAATCTTAGGGACAGCCATATATTTGAAGGCATAATATTTTTACAGAAAACTTTAGGGACTGTTCACACTGAATAATAGGAACAATTTTCGCGTGCATGCGTTTAGCTTTTCACGTCCCTCACAATGTTTGATATCCCCTTGCCTGTTGCATGCACGTAATTGTTTTTTACTTCAGTGTCCATGACACTGAAACGGATAACTTCAGTACGTTGCCTACTGAAGCATTTTTGGAACCAGTGTGCATCATTTACTTCAGTTTCCTAAAACAGTTACATGGTGTACGCATGATATTGTAAAAGTTGCCTAATTCCGGCAAATCAAAGTGGCATTATTGACAATGTTTGTGTTATTCATGTGTGTTCCAAAAAATTAAATGCCTTTTCCGTGAAAATTATTATAACAGATGAAATAGATTTCTGAGGGGACCACAAATCTTTAATGTGGTCCTTGTTCGTTAAAAATTTAAAGACAAAATACTTTATGGGTAAACATTGCGCATTGTTGTGGTGAAATTAAATTTAACTACTCTGCGATCTTTTGTCTCAGTTGGCAGAAGCATTTTTCAATTCAAATTAGCGTCAGAGTTTACTTTTCGTAAAAAAATCCTTTTTGATACATATTTCTTTAAGCAAACAATAAGGTTTACGCTATCGCCTGGTTCAATGCGACATCAGGCCTTAGGGGTTATATTCCTATACGTTTTGGCCGGATTATCAAACGTGTGTAGCACCTAACACCGGTTTGTAATTGCGATAGGTTCTGCAACTGTCGAAATTGCGAAATGAGAGCTTTAAAATTTAAAATTTTAGTCGCACCTATTTGACTTATTACAACTCAGAGATTGACTTTCGCATCTTTGACAATTTGCTTGTTTGAAATATTGTGCCTAACGTGCGACATGTGCTGCATACATTTGAGAATGTGACTTTCTATACTCACACCTTTAGGTTTTGGTTTTAGATTGCTGCATTTCAACAGTCTTGGAAAACGTTCTATATTTAATACGTATACAATTAGTCGACGATGTATCTATATTTGCATGATTTAGTATATTTTAGTAGTGTAGAGTTAGCACATTTACCTTATATTAATCTCTCAGTTTATAGGAATATTTTCAATATCTGATGTGCCTAAGATATTTAACAGCACTGCGTTACTTAAGCTATAATTAATTTTGCACCACCTTTTCGATATCAAAACGCATAGCCAGAGGAGTGGCTAAGATTTCGGTTGTTCCCAATGAATTTCAAAAATTTTGATTTTGTTAACAACGAAATTTCAACAGATATTGAAATTGTCTTACAAAAACTTTGGTACTTATATTATTGGTGTTGTCTTTCTCAAAATTAAAATCCTGGCTACGCCACTTTTTAACAAGAGTGCGTAACTACCGAAATTTGTGTGGTACAAAATGAGCATTTTTGATGCCGTATACATATAGTGTCATAGTCCGCACAATTTGTTACCCCCCTGTCAAAAGGGGGAGGGTCGGGCCAAAACGAAACGCGTGCCGGGTACATTGTTTCCTACACCGAATGTACCCAGTTGCGCACTCTTGTTGAAGTATGCATCGTCCACTCTTAGAATAAATTATACTACAAGCATTTAAGAATAGTATTTGATGCTGTTACGTTTTGCAGCAATATTTGGAGTCGCCAAATTTGCTAAAACTCGTAAAAGTTTGTTAATGGTTTTTATGTGGAAAAATATATGTCAACCTTTGAATTTTGTTACTTTCCAACCGACCACCACAATCTGGTCATTAATAGTTTAGCTCTTCTTACGCGATCAGGATAAAGGGTTAGTCGCGTTTTGATTTAGGTTCTGTCTTTAGATTTCGAGTAACGTTTGCCAAAGTTTGAAATTTCATTCAAAGTTTTAATTGAAAAGCCTATTTTTGCAATTTATAATGCTTGACATTATCGAAGATTTTGAAATTTTCTGGGGTTTTTGGCTTTTATCCCGATCGAACCTATTGTTGCTTAATATATAAACATTAAAACTTGTGTTTAATTATTTTGGTTTTTGTAAACTCCAACTTTCAGATATTAACTGGTGAAGATTGGAACGAGGTGATGTATGTCGCAATTGAAGCTCAAGGTGGCATTCACGGTGGCATGATATATTCAATATATTTCATCATTCTAACATTATTTGGCAACTGTAAGAGCGTATTATTATTATTATTATTATTATTATTATTAGTATTACTTATAATTATTGTTTTTCCAGTAGTATGCAACTTCATTGTAATACGCGTTGCATTAGATGTACCAGCGCGCTTTGTACTTTTCCCATACCCTGTTTCATGAGGGGGTCGACATTCGATACACAACAAGCACAGAAAAGTAGACCAACTGATATTAACGTCAAGAATATATGCAGATGATTCTTTGCTATGCATTTTGACAGAATGTCATCATATTTTGTGGTTTAGGCAAAACGCAACGCGTGGTTAGTACATTCTTTTCTACTGCCACGACAATTTGTCGCCTGACAACTCGTCACCAGACCCAACAACTGATAACCTGAAACTTCATCGAATGGGCAATTCGTCGCCCAACATTATGCTATGGCTTACACTTAGTCTTAGGATTACGTTTATAATTATGTTTACATTTATTCACTGTGTTTAGGACATTGTTGGGTGTCAAGTTGTCGGGCTACGGATTGTCGTAAATTTTTTTACACAGAATGTACCCAGGTGCATGCTCTATTACTCTAGTCTAAGATCATGCATTATGCACTCTTGTTATTGCTTTTGTTGTAATAGCAATGTTATATGATTTCATTGTGTACATAAGTAGTCATTTTGAATCCATATTTTCAAATGAGTATAGCACCTATTGCCAGTTGATGATGGGTCCGTGTACTAAAACACAACTGGATACCAACGTTTTTGCGTTTCAGATACATTACTAAATGTATTCTTGGCCATTGCTGTCGACAATTTAGCCAATGCACAAGAATTAACAGCAGCAGAAGAAGCTGATAATCGTGCTCAGGCCGAGGTTTGTTACCATTTCTTGTTGGAGGTATTGAAATTATTTAAATTGAAAAAGTTTCTCAAATTTATCTTGATTTATGTGCGGACCCATTGCCAGAGGGGAACCAGGGGCGAAGCTCCGCCTCACCTTGAAGAATTTTGCCCATCCCCTAGAAGATTTTCAACCTTGCTTGTAGGTCATCGAGAACCCTTGTATGCCCCTCCTGAATAATGTTTAGTCCGCCTGTCCAGGTGACTTGGCTACGGGACTGTTTAGCTAACAAAACTTTGGACCCTAACTCGTTGCGTTTTGCTGATCTGCACTCAGGTCCTCTTACATCGGTCAAAAACTTTGTATCAGCATGCAGTAAAATAATGACACATAATTGGGGCATAAAAGTTTTCAAGGGGTCACCATTTTTCAAGGGGTCACCATTTTTCAAGGGGTCACCATTTTTCAAGGGGTCACCATTTTTCAAGGGGTCACCATTTTTCAAGGGGTCACCATTTTTCAAGGGGTCACCATTTTTCAAGGGGTCACCATTTTTCAAGGGGTCACCATTTTTCAAGGGGTCACCATTTTTCAAGGGGTCAACATTTTTCAAGGGGTCACCATTTTTCAAGGGGTCACCATTTTTCAAGGGGTCACCATTTTTCTGGGAGGTTGGATCCGAGCGCTGTGGCACTTTTCACGCTACGGTTTTAACTGCGCTCAATTTCAAGAAAAACATTGCCATATTAATACAATGTTTGCACGATAGACGGAGTGTGAGACTTTTGTATATGTTACTTGCGGCAACAAAATTATTTCGAATAGATTGAGCTTGAGTTACACTTCTCGGCTGTGTGTATTGAATATGTCTGGTGAAGCACCTAATGCAGCGAGCGAATTGTTGCATTTACAGAGAAAAGAAGAAATGCGCGAAGAATACGCAGCTGCGGAAGCACTGGAATCTCAATCATCGCCCACAGATCAGAATTACAATTTGTAAGTCTTTAGATTGGGAGGGATTTGTATATCTGGAAATTTCACTGGATTTAAGGCGTGTTCTCAATTAGGCGTAAACTCGCACAGTGGAAGGCCGATAAGCAATAAAATGCCAATTATAACTGGGAATAGCATTATATGGAGGTATGGTGAATTTTGACGGCGGCAGGGCCGAGGCAAGGCCTAAAAAGGCTCTCTTAAATGGTTCACTGGGCCGCTATGTCAACCGTTTGGGCCTTAAGAACGTCTGACGATATTGAATTAGAAATTGGTCTAACGTTTACGATTGAGTCCAAACATTCATTGTGATAATCGGAGCGCGGCCTCTTGAAAGACGAGGGCTCCGCTTGGAGGGCGGAATGTTAATCTCTGTACTGGAGAGCGAGATACTAAACGGGACACTGCACTTCTAAAAATGGGTGTCATGCGCTATGTTTGCACTCTTTTATTAAAGCCAGTAGAGGGTGTGCATGAGTTTATTATTAAATGTTGTATACCGCTGTAATTTTCTAAAAGCATAGTTTCAACTATAAATTACTTATTATTTTGTGATTTTAGTAATTTTGAATAATATAGGCATTTTTGGTTTGTCACTGAAAATTATGTTTTGGGATTTTTGCTAAAATTTGGTTGTCACTGCGGTTAGCAATTGAATTGATATAATCATTTGAACTCTGTTAATTAATAAATTAAGTCACTACTTTAGATTGCAAAATTTATGTATAGTATATAACAATCGTTACTCTTACTTGATAATTATCATGCGAGCCCATGTTACTTCGAGGGTCGAACCATTTTGTACGTGGGACCATAATAGAGTAACCTAAAGCTTTAAACAATTTTTGCTTAGCCTTAGGCCTAGTTATAGGCTTACACTTACGCTGATACTTACGACTTTGGCTTAGGAGTATGCTTATACTACATTTACGCCCCTCCAAGTAACTTTGGCCATGCTTTAAGTGCGTGTGATTCTGATTGTAGTAATTTGTGAAGTTTGAAAGTCAGCATATTCAAGTACAGACTATTGTACACGTTTTCCTTTACATTTAAAGTAAAGTTTTGGGCTGAGGCTCTGCTCATGCTTAGGTAAATACTTAGACCTACCTTTAATCTTAGACTTTTGCTTATGGAAACTTAGGTTAAACCTAAGCTTAATGCTAAACCTGAACCTTAGCCTTCACTTGGGAAAGGCTATATGCAAGAACTCAAACATGCAGTTGTTAGGCAATCGTGGATATGAGTAGTTGATTAAATGTCTTTTTTAACTGTACTTTTGCAGTAAACGTTTCAGAGATGCTGAAGGTAAAATGGTTCAAATCAGTGAAGGCCCAAAGATGAACGGAACTTCGGTTGGAGGCGAATCTGGCAAAGACGGTTAGATGGCATCTTTTCACTAATAGGCGTTTTTTGTAAACTTTTTTTATTCTTTCAATCGGAGTTTATGTTGTGGCAGCTTTTACAAAGATTTGGGTTTTTTTTATTTTTCCTAAAATCATTTGTACACATTTCTTGACTATTCCTTACGATATTTTAAATTTGAATTCAAAAATCTTCCGGTTAAGCAAAGTATATTTGAACTTTATTTGATCCAATAAAGGTGAAACAACAGTTCAGTTTATAATTGAACCTTTGTGTATAAATATACTTATTTTCGCGTTTCTATTTGATTAACGATGTCAGTGCAATTCTTGCCTTAATACTTTTTTCTTCATCCATATCAAATTTTAGAAATCCGGTAACTATTAAAATAAAATGTTTTTTTGGGTAATTAAAAAGAATTTGAATGTTTAAGTAATATCTTGAATGATTAAGAAATATCTTGAATGGTTAAGAAATATTTTAAATGTTTAAGAAATATCTTGAACGTTTAAGAAATATCGTGAATATTTATTAAGAAATATCTCGAATGTTTAAGAAATAAATATCTTGAATGTTTTAGAAATATCTAACGTTTTACAAAATGTCTGGTTTACTTTTAGAGGAATCTGGAGCGCATGGTGCTGCAGCTGACGAAGTCGCAGCCGAAGACGAAGAAGACAATCCATTCGGTGAATCAAAGAAAATGGTTCAGTACAGTTCGTTATATGTGTTTTCGCCGACAAATCCGTAAGTTTCAATCTGGTTTTTGGCTATATTTTTTACTATATTTTAATCTTACAGCTTGCATTCATAAGGTAAAATTTCTCTCCATGTTAAGTTAAACGTATAGCGAAAAACAAAATTAATCGCTAACCGAGACATTGAAACGTAAGTACTCTACCATAATCCAAAGCCTGTGTATCTTTTCAACTTCGTTTTGCTTTTAAATCCATACTGTCATGTCATTAAATTTTGTATATATCGGTAATTTTTAACCTGTTAAAAACTCAGTGCCGAAACTAACGCTCCATAGAATAACATGCTCGAGTCCAGAGCCAAAATTATGAGGTTATCATCTCGAAATAAACTGCTGATTAGAATGGCTGGTGCTGTTCTGAGTGAAAAGTCTTGTTTAATAATGGCCTATTCGATGACAGCAGGGACTACAATATCTTCTCAGCAGTACCATATAAAATCCTTTTTTGAAAATTTTAAATTTTGCTGCGGATGCGGTAGGGCTCAAATTCACAACGAACAGATTACCGTTCCGCTGCTTTCTAAACACTGAACAACGCAGCCATGCAAACTTTTAGCTATAATGGCTCAGTAGGTATACCGTACATTTTATACTACAACGTATATAAAAAATACGCCGCGAAACCGTATCAGCTGGACAGCCCCTTTCACTGAGAGCCTAAATACAGAGGTTATCATCCCAAAATAAGACGCATGAATGAGCTGTCCTGTGTAAAAACTGGTGTTTTTAAATAATAGCCTAGTGTGACGACTACAGAAACTAAAATGAGTTCTAAAATTGAGTTCAATAAACTGAAGATTCATTGATAATTGTATATTTTTTTCAGATTCCGTGTGATTGTCCACAGATTTGTGACTACGAATTATTTCGAATTTTTCATAATGTTCGTGATTTGTTTGAGTTCAATTGCGCTCGCGACCGAAGATCCAGTCAATACCGGGTCGTATCGAAATCAACTGTTGAACTATTTCGATTATGGATTCACTGGAGTATTCACGGTGGAAATGGTGTTGAAGGTATTAGATCAATGTTATTGCCTCAGTGGTCTTATTCCGTGTTAATTATAGGTGCCTGTCTGGTGGACGACAGAGAGACTGCATTACTTAGGAACCGCGGTGTTTGGGCTTATGCTTAGGCTTAGGATTAGGTTTAAGCTTAGGTTTCATGGACAAACTCTATTAGTTAACATGGACCGTTTCAGCAGCCAATAGCGGCGAACTCTAAAATTTGGGTAGCTTTCGCCCGGCACTGAAAAACGGCTTAAATTTTGGGCTCTTAAAATAGAATCTGCGGGCCGTTAATGGTTCTTTATTATTTAACAAATGTCTCGATTTCTCAAAAAGAATTTGGGGATCGCATATCCCTGTCCGTTAACCAAGTTGAGATCGGCTATCGATTTGCCAGATAGTAGGACTGGATGCAAATCGGATATTCATATTATGTGTAAATTTGTGCACTTTTGTAAGTATTTGAGTCGCGCAAAAAATATATCATTTCTGAACTAAAATTGTTAGCTTAGATTTTTCGTTAATATTTCGATTTGGAGAACTTCGATTTAAACGAAAATGCAATCACAGCATGCTGCTAAATTTATCCGCATGTGTAAGCAGTTTTATGGTTTACACAATACCACGGTAAATATCCGGAATCCAGCAGGTTTTCACCGGATACCGGAGTATGATGCGGATGCCAGTGAGGCCACAGCTTCAGGGCCGGCGCCTGCGAAGAACCCATTTCGTCGATTGTTTCAAAAATTTAAAAATTTGAAAAAATATATATTTTTACCCATGCTTTTATTTTCTGTATTTTTATCAATGTTTTTATCGAACCGTTTTGTGCGACCGCAACTGAAATCGGCCTCAGTTGCGGTTATGTTATGATCCGTTAATGGTCTGCGCCGCACAAACTTTAAATGGCATCTAGGACACAAACGTTTGGCACCTGTTTATCGGTCTATTAATTTGCAAATATGTATATGTCGTAGCCCAAGACGTAATTCGCACTTTGTTTGACTAACCTGTAACCAATCAGAAAACGTACAGCTTTACCAGGCATGACTCCACCATGGGCTCGCTCAAGTCGCAATTCCGTTTTGGACTAGCTCAATTCGGAATTGCGCTGAATTACGACTTGGGCTAAGACTTATACTGTTCTTAGCATTGTTTCAAAGCATGAAAAGAAAAGTTAAAAAGGTGCCAAAAAGACGTACGTGCGGCGTTCCAGCTTTAATATTATAGATTTCAAAAAGGTCTGAAATGCTGAGGTGTTAATTCGTCAATTATTTCAGATCATCGATCAAGGCTTATTTATTCATCCGGGTTCTTATATGCGTGGATTTTGGAACATTCTGGACAGTCTCGTTGTAATCTGTGCGCTTGTTGCATTTGCGTTCGGGTATGTTTTGCATTTTTACTTATTATACTTTTCGGAACAAAATTGTTTTCTTAGCTGCTACTTTCACCCGTGAACTTGTTTTGTATAAATCAAAAATATTTGTCAAATATATAATCGGGAAAAGGTTTGAGTCGAACTTTTCTAAATCTAAAACAAAAGTTACTGGCTGGAACACAAAGCCAATTTGTTAATGCCAGTCGTTGTGGGACTACATTTATTGAGCGAAACTCGAACGCACGTAAGCAATTAAGCTAATATGCAAATTAGCTATTAGCTAACTATTCAATTATCGGTTTCGGATGTTTGTAAACTATTTATTCAAATTTCTCGCACCGATAAACTCTTCAGCCACTCTAATAATTTTTGGAATAATTTAAAAACTCCTAATTTTGTTCTGTCAATTAAGCTAATATGCAAATTAGTTATTAGCTAGCTATTAAATTATCGGTTTTGGAGGTTTGTAAACAATTTATTCAGATTCTTCGTACCCAAAAACCTTCAATAAACCCTAATAATTATGGAAATAATTTAAAAAGTCCTAGTTTTGTCTTGTCAATAAAGCTAATATGCAAATTAGCTATTAGCTAACTATTCAATTATCCGTTTTGGATGTTTGTAAACTATTTATTCAAATTCCTCGCACCAAAAAAGCCGTTAGTGCTGAAATTATATTGCTTTTAACCTTAATAATTAGCGAAATATTGCAAAAAAGTCTTAATTTAGGCTTATAAACTATGCTAATATGCAAATTATCTATTAGCTAACTGCTCAATTGTCGGTTTTGGAGGTTTGTAAACAGTCTACGCAGATTCTTCGCACCCAAAAACCCTTTAATGCTAACATTAGATTGCTTCTAACTGTAATTAATTAGTGAAATATTGTGGAAAGTCCTAATTTAGGCTTAACTAATTATGCAAATTATCCTGTAGCTAATAAACGGCTTAAAATTTTAAAACCCTAATGCGAGGTTTACACCCCAGGATAATTGGCTTTCAAACAAAAAAAGTTTATCAAAATCGGTTCAGCCGTTCCTGAGATTCTTTTCGGACGGACAGACGGACGGACGGACATCCACCTTCCGCCCCTCAAGAAAAAAACATAACCCGCTTCGCGAAACTCCGAGCTTCGCTCGGAGTTTCGCTTCGCTCAATTAAGAAAAAAGTATAGTTGGACGGCAGCAGTCGTGTGTCTGTGCCACGGTATTGTGCTCTGTTTGTGATTGCCATTGAACTGGTTCGCTTCCGTTCTCATATCTAACATTTCTTACCTTTTTATTTTAAGCATGACTTTATGGACTTCAACAACCAGAAAGCTAATAATTGAATATATAATTGTTTTAGGGACAGTAAAAGTGCCGGTAAAAACTTGAACACAATCAAATCGCTTCGGGTACTTCGTGTGTTGAGGCCGCTCAAAACAATCAAACGCGTTCCAAAGTTGAAGGTAAACCGTTCTACAAACTAGGTATTGGTTTTTGAATGAATTCGGGTTTTCACAATTCAAAATTCACTTGGTTTCGCTGCCAGCATCAGAGGCGGTTTGCAGCATCGTATTGTGCTTCACCCATCATATTTTTTTCTAAGACTGTTTCCTAAAAATTATTTTGCGTCCAAGATATCTTGCGTTGTTGTATTTAAGATCAAATGTTTGTAAATGAATAAAAAGACATAATTTTCTTCTATAAGATTATCTCACATTATAGATTGGTGATTTGTGGCAAAACTTACAAAACACATTCAAAACTTGTAATGGTATTTTCTTGTGTCCTAAACTGATAATTTATTCTTGAAACTGCTCAATAAAATGTGCAGTCAACACAATTTGTTCAAAGTTGCAGTGGAACTAATGGGACGGTGTCGGTTGTTTTGCAAAAAGTATATATTCAATCCCAATCTTTGCGTATTTTTAGATTGATCAGCATTAAAGACACCTGAAGTAGCATATGATTTGTCTTTTCATGCTATTGTGGCATGGTGTACTCAAGATATTGTGAAACATGCAATAAAAACTGAAATACTGATTTTTTGCGTTTCAGGCTGTGTTCGACTGTGTGGTGAACTCGTTGAAAAATGTGTTCAATATTTTGATTGTATTCTTGTTGTTTCAATTCATATTCGCAGTAATCGCAGTCCAGCTGTTTAAAGGCAAATTTATGTTTTGCAACGATCCAACAAAGAAAACTGAACAGGAATGCAAGTAAGCAAAAATTAATATTAATTTAAGCGACACTGTTTTGTTGGGGGACCTGGTGGGTTCAGCTTGCACTAGAAAACATTTTACCCCCTAGAATTTATTAGTCCTACTCGAAAGTTTTGTGTAATCACGAGGATCGCCCCTTTTCACATTGTTTTGCCACACTGCTTGTTGAGTTGACTACGGGCCTATGTGATGTATCGAGTTAAAATCAAAAACTGAAATTTTTTGAACCCAAGAGTATGCTACTATTTGTTAGAGCCATCGAGTCGAAACGTACGGTTTTTTTGCAGTGTGCAAATAGCTTATTTTTCTAGTTTTAAAAGATACTACTGGACAGTGGAGTCAATAATTGTGCGATTGGAAAATATTGGCTAATTTCTTTTAACAAATTATTGCTGGAAATAGCGAAAAAGCGCTGTGCACTGCTAAATTCCAGTGATTAAAATAATCAATTCAGCTAGCGAGATTGTTATTTCTGAGTTTAATAATAGTAAGAATTAACACTCTCTAAGTTGAATTGATTTTCACTGTCGATTTCGCTCTGGGTGCTTTGATCAGTTAACTCAGATAGTGTTGAATTAATTCACAAGAACGAGTTCTGACAGTCGTAACTCAGATAGAGTGACTCGACTCGTTTTGTATTAAAATCAACTCACTGGAAATTACAGTGTGAGTGCCCTTGTGATACGGCCTGCTCAATCGAAAACGCAACTATAACTTCTGGCATAAGGTTTACAAATTGGTTTTAAATAATATTTCAAATTTAAATCTGTGGTGTCCGCTGCTAACTTTAATGAGCACTTGATGGCAACGTCTTTTTTAAATATCGTATGTTTCCTTTGATATAGGAAAGTAAGTTTCGCCATTTAGATCGTTTTCCAAAAATTATTGTATATAACCCTGAGTCAGCGGCTGGCTTAATATATATATTATGAGCAGGGTGCGACCAGATATTAATTTACCGAATACCGAAACCGGATTTCTTACCGGCACCTGATGTTAACCGAATATAGCGTGTAAGTATGAGCACTTTGAAAGTAAATGAGTTGAGCAAGAATATATGTTTGCTGAATTAAATCTTGTTGTTAGGTTGGATTTTTCACTTTATTTTAGTTAGCGAAACCGTAGCAAGATAGATGTAAATATGTTCGCTTGTCAAAAGCTGTTTTATGGTATTTGGGTCTACAATTGTAAATATCCGGTATCCGGTTTTCACCAAGATTTTAAATTTTTATATTTCAGAGGACTATATTTCGTATACGACAATCAAACATTACCGCCGTCACCTGGTGCTCGTATGTGGAGAACGCAAGCATTTAATTACGATAATACACTCAATGCGATGCTGACACTGTTTAGTGTAACCACTGGCGAAGGATGGCCTGGGTAACTTACTTAATCGCTGCTAGTTGGAAGTTTAGCTTACATTTAGAAGCATTCGACTCATTTTTGAGTTAACCATTTGTCATTGCATGGAGTATAATGAGCAATTGAGTGCAAACTGTGTACACACAATAATACTCAACAATGATCAGTGTTTAACAACAGCTACGCGTACGAGCAGTACAAATCCTTCGCGAAACGTGAGAGCCCACTCGCGCTCGAACATAAAGTTTTCACAAAGTACCGTGATGGTAAGCACATCTCATCTGAAAGTATCCGAATCAAATTCTGTATATTAGCAAGGGCTGTAACTAACTAAAAGTGCAAAGTAGACTGCTTCGGAGCGATTGAACTTGGCATTCAAATGTGAACTGAAGCGATCCAAAATCAAGATCAGAAAAATCTTCGGAGATATGATACCAGTATGAGTTTCGGTATGCTTTAATCTACGGACGTACAAAAGCAACGCGATACACCGACCTTTCGCTTCATTTTATTATTTTTAGCATTCGACAAAACTCAATGGACGCAACTGAAGAAAATCGCGGGCCGTCGCCATTCTACCACATCGAAGTCTCGTTGTTTTATGTTGTTTATTTTGTTGTTTTTCCGTTCTTTTTTGTCAATATATTTGTTGCGTTGATCATCATTACATTCCAAGAACAAGGCGAACAAGAATTGTCCGAAGGTGATTTGGATAAAAATCAGGTATATAGTTGTTTTCGTCAAAAAATTTTCTAATGCATAGAACAGGCAAGTAACACAAGTATACGCATATTCCTAAGCCTAAGCCTAAGCCCGAACCTAAGCGAAAAATATTCTAAGGGCTGCACTATAGTCGTCATGCGACGACGTCCGTCACCCGTCCGCCACCGTCTGTCACCCGTACGACACCGACCGTCACCCTTCCGGCGCCATCCATCACCGTACGTCACCGTGTGGTATCGTACGTGGATTACGCACGAACGATACCGTATGGTGACGGACGGTGACGCAAGGTGACGGACACCACCGGTACGGGTGCCAAACGGTGCGAGACGGTACAGCATGTCAACAAAAGTATAGCACAATCATAAAGCTTAAGCTTATACTATTGCACTCTCGCAGAAAAACGTTCCGTTTCTGATCTTTATATGAGCCAAAAATTTTGACGAATGTCCAAAAAAGATTATTTATAAACAATCCGGGCAAAATTGGTTGTTTAAAAATGTCATAAATTGTCCGGTAGTGATTTGGATGGAAATCAGGTAATCGTTTTCTTCAAAAATTTCAACGAATGTCCAAGAACATTATTTGAAAACAATTCGAGCAAAAGTCGATTTTGGAAAAATCCATGAATTTTTCTGCTCTGAGGTGATTTGAGCGCAAATCATGCAAAAATTGTTCTCAAAAATCATTTAGGCGCTACTGATCGAGAGTAAGCTTACCTTAAAATTACTCTGCTGCTAAAATTGCAAACCAGAGCCAGTTTATTATCGTAAACCTTTTTCACTTGAAACCAAAAACTTGTATGTTCTAAAACAAGCTTAGTTTTGCTATAAAGTGTATATCCTTGTAGCACCAGTGGCGTAGCGATGATTTCAGTTGGGATAGTATTACCTTGAGAAATACAAAATTATTGACGGTTTCACTGCAAAAGGCTATTCTAAAACCTATAAAAGTGCTTCTCTTGTTTATCCAGAAATTTCGTGTTGCGGTAGAGGTACATCTCTCCTATCCATTCTTTTGTATTCGCCAGTGAAAACGAACAGTTCACAAATTGTAAACATTGTATGAAAACTTTTGCCAAATCGTCGTGTTGTGTTTCAGAAACAATGCATTGATTTCGCGTTAAACGCAAAACCGATCTCACGATTTATGCCCGAAAACAAAGATTCGCTTAAATACCGGATATGGAAGCTTGTTGTGTCGCCGCCGTTTGAATATTTCATTATGGCGATGATATGTGGCAATACGATCATTCTAATGATGAATGTGTGTTCATTTTTAGTTTTTTTACATTATTTTTTTATCATTTGTAAAGTTGTAGTTTCAACTATGGTGTGTAGCACCTATCGGCCATTATCAATATACTCTCTAGGGACGGATCCAGGTGTACCCAGTGTGTGAACCACCCGTTAATCGCGCATACTCAAAATTATTTATATTTTGATTCAGTATGTACTGTGGATTTCAGCCTTTCGAAACCTTAAATTACTTCTGGATCCACGTCCTAAGGTTGGACTTCTATCGAGTTAATATTAAACTTCGAAATGATTCTGCTTTCAACGTTCGCTTATTTGTGGATTTATACTAGTAATAGTTCCTATACATGGTTGTAAATAGCACCCCTATTACTAGGGGCCTTAATGCGCAACTATGTGTCATTCTTATCACCAGTTTGTGGTAGGTTTCAAACAAGCGAACGGTTGCAGCGGTAATAATGAGCCGTATAGAAGCCTTGTCACTAACTGGTAATACGTGCCACATACATTTAAAAATGCCAGAATTGTGTAGTATTCGTTTTCAATTAGCTTGCTGAACGGCGAAAACGTTAACAGCATTTTAAATTTAGGTTGGTTGTTGTTAAAAAATTACCAATAATTAATAAACTTTGTCTTAAATTTTAAGCAAAATTTTTGTTGTGTTTTAAGTAAATTTTGCTTAAAATTCTACGGTATCATTTATCATTGAAAATATTAAGTTAATTCACAACGTTACTGGCAAATCTGCATTTGCCGTCAGTGTTCTGGAGTGTCACAAAGTTTGGCAGGTAAGTTGATTACGGGCTAAAGTACACAGACTGTCATTGGTTGAATAATCGCAGACTTTTTACACTGCTATCATTAACCGTATTCTCAAATGTCTGTAGCACCTATCACCAGCTGGTGATATTTCTTGTATCTTTCGAACCAGCGAAATGACGAGTGTCGAAATTTAGCTTGTCAGTATGAAAACCTATTGCTAACTGTTGATTGTTGCTGCTGCAGATATTTGAGAAGAGGGCTCATGTACATAGCAGAATTAATATTTACAATATAAGTAGTATATATGTATTTTGCTAGTAGCTATTTGAATGTTACGGAGCAGCTACTCACGACCACAGTATAGAAGACCGTGTAAAATTTACGTATCTTCGACAATATAATTATCGCAAATACATCCTTACTACACTAAGTTCGTTAAATAGCTTGATTTAGAAAAATAGTTGACAATTCTGTTTATTTACTTGAAAATTAGTTTATTAAACGTTTATATACTGAGTTGCTAAAGGTTAAATAAAGCTTCAAAGTATCGCCAATGCTTTCTCTCTTAAGAAGAATTTTTAAATTAGATTATTGTAATAGAGTTTGGCATGCCAGTAGTTGACGTAAATCTAGCATCTTTGTTGAAGTGTGCTAGTGTGCAAGTCGAAAATTAGTTTATTAATCTGTTACTGAAATGGCTAATGTACAATTAATCTACGTTATGCAGTAGAGTACACTTAGTGCTAATCAATTTACGTATTAAATGGGTTAAACTAAAAAAATGCCATCACGGCTCTCCCAAGCAGAATTTTTAAATAAGATTACTAATGATAGAATTTGGCATGGCAGTACACTGCGAAAAATGGTTAGTCAAATTGACTCTCTCGGTAATAGACTTTTCCGGACTACACAAACTGAGTCAAATTCGACTCCTCCAGAGTCAAATTCGACTCACCCGAGTCGCTCAGTGAGTCTAATTTGACTCTGGCGGAGTTGGATTTGCCTCAGTTTTTGTCGTCCGGAAATGCCTATTTCGGAGAGACTCAATTTGACTCACCATTTTTTGCAGAGTAGTTGCAGTAATTGTAGTCTCATTATTCAAGTGTGCGAGTGCATTTGGTTTGCATTTAAGGCGGAAATAGCAGTTTTTTGTCGTATCATGCGAGTTGACTTTGGCTTTGCCGTTTTCCTCAAAAACTAAGTGACATCAAGGGTTTGGGCCCTTTTTTTAACTTTTAAACGATAACGAAATGCGCTAAACAGCAGTCAAAAATTAGGTTACAAAAAGGTGTACTAAGATAGAATTTGTTCTAGTTTATAGTAACGGCAGCCAGTGCGTACACTGGGTAGAGGTTCAAGGGTCAAATGCCAGTATTGGGATTTTTGTCCATGGGTTTTTAGGCATTTTTAGTTCGTAAGGCAACGTTCGAATTTTGAAACGAGTTCGTGATTTTGTAATCCTCAAAATGAGTTGATAGCCAATACATGCCTGTAGTCAGATCATCTTGCTAGGGGAGGGGCTAAAAATTGTTCAGGAGGCGCAAACAAGAGATTTTGATGACTAACAAGCAAGGTTGAAAATTAGTGTGGGAAACCAAAATTCTTCTAGGGTCGCTGAGTCCCTCTGGCCCCCCTTCACTACGGACCCGAGCCAATTTCTATTCTCTTAATACTTTGCTCAGTACATCAAAAACCGGTACGCGTAGTAATTCTATCTATTATGCCCTTGCAACTGCGCATGTTTAGGTTTTTGTTTTCTTAACAAAGTAAAGAAATCCGTTTTAATGCACAAATTACCAAATGTGTTTGTTGAAATTCATCATTTGAACTGTCTCCGCACTGCTTTCATTGGTAACTCGATAAACGCTTGATCAGAGAAGTTTGTTGAACACGGAAAGTATTACACTTCTCCCGTCACTCACTAAGCCGTGTTAGTATTCTATCTTAACATAGCCATGTGCCCCCGTATTGAGTGAGAAATGGTATGAATTACATACGTAGTAGAACACGGAAAGTATTACACTTCTCCCGTCACTCACTAAGCCGTGTTAGTATTCTATCTTAACATAGCCATGTGCCCCCGTATTGAGTGAGAAATGGTATGAATTACATACGTAGTAGAACACGGAAAGTATTACACTTCTCCCGTCACTCACTAAGCCGTGTTAGTATTCTATCTTAACATAGCCATGTGCCCCGTATTGACTGAGAAATGGTATTAATTACATACGTAGTAGAACACGGAAAGTATTACACTTCTCCCGTCACTCACTAAGCCGTGTTAGTATTCTATCTTAACATAGCCATGTGCCCCCGTATTGAGTGAGAAATGGTATGAATTACATACGTAGTAGAACACGGAAAGTATTACACTTCTCCCGTCACTCACTAAGCCGTGTTAGTATTCTATCTTAACATAGCCATGTGCCCCCGTATTGAGTGAGAAATGGTATGAATTACATACGTAGTAGAACACGGAAAGTATTACACTTCTCCCGTCACTCACTAAGCCGTGTTAGTATTCTATCTTAACATAGCCATGTGCCCCCGTATTGAGTGAGAAATGGTATGAATTACATACGTAGTAGAACACGGAAAGTATTACACTTCTCCCGTCACTCACTAAGCCGTGTTAGTATTCTATCTTAACATAGCCATGTGCCCCCGTATTGAGTGAGAAATGGTATGAATTACATACGTAGTAGAACACGGAAAGTATTACACTTCTCCCGTCACTCGCTAAGCCGTGTTAGTATTCTATCTTAACATAGCCATGTGCCCCCGTATTGAGTGAGAAATGGCATTAATTACATACGTAGTATATAAAGTTCAAACAAATTTGACCCTGACGAGCATAGTCAAATTTTGGAAAGGGAAGGTTATATTCTACAAAAATTTGATTGACAACTTCTTGTGACACTAACTGGAAAAGTTCCCAAAAACCTATGGACACAAAATCACAGACGGTGGATAATTAGCAAATATCACCTGGCTATACGTACTTTAATCCTTGCTTACACTTTGTATGTGACGTGTAATATATAATCTTATTGATATATTAATATATATGTATATATGCAGATATATAAAATGTAAAATAATTATTTTTTCATTTAATTTTCATGCACTATATAGATTTAGGGTTGCAGTCGGGTTTAGTTTTAGATGGGTTACAAGTTTCATTAATGCATTATTATCACGGATGGTTCACACAGGATTTTTGAAAATATTACGTCATAGATTTAAGTCTGAGTTCACACTTTATATAGCATGGCCCCGTATTCTCAAATGCGTATAGTATCTATCTTTAGTTAGCGATAGGTTTTCAAACTAACGAATATCTGAAATTGCAGATCTTAAAATTGGTATAAAAGTAGGACGAATCAAACGCGAACAATTGTAAATTTCGAACGTCACCATGCGTTGGGTACAAAGCTACTTAGGTACTATACACGTTTAAGAATACGGGCAAACGTGTCAACGGATAGTAAAAATATCGGAAACGGATAGTGAACAAAATAATATAAACAACACGGAATCGGAAAAATAAAACAAAAATTTAAGTATGTAAAATTGAAAGATGTTTAAATTTATTCAATTTTACTTCAATACCAACTGGCTACGTTATATTTCTCTTGCGATGGGCGTCACAGTGTCACGTTACAATAATTTCATTACGCACCCTCTACGTATCATAAGCTCAACGGTAACCGTCAAAAATTAATAGTAAGCTGTGACCGGTAACCTTATTATTTAATATTTGAGCGATGTTGATACACTAGAAAATGGTATGTACATTGGTTAATATGCTTAAATATACAGAGTTCGTGATCTCGAATTATACAGTCACTAGTAAAAAGCAATATACTATGGCAATATATACCGAAAACCAATCTGTTACAATTTAGTTAAGTCCAAATCTATACATTAAAGCTGGAATGTTTCACATACGTATTTTGGGCAATTTTCCAGCATTAATTTGTTTACAATATTATTTCTAAGAACAGAAACTTGATTGTTGTCTTAAAAGAAAATTTGTTTACAGATTGTTGTGTGTTCGCTAACTTTTGCGCATTGAACAAACCGGTTGACTAGGTGCTGTTATATTGAATAGTAAATGTTGTAAATTAGCCTACACTGATTAGAAATTGACTGTGTAGTATTTTGGCGTACGATATATAAATTTAATATATCCAAAACAGTATCATTGATATACTGAATAGATGAGGGTTATGTGTCCACATGAACGAAAATTGCAAAAGGTATTATTTAACCTAGGATTATATACAGAGTTAAAAACGTTCAGGTAGTTATTTGATGAGTTCGGTAAATTAAACTCGCACATTCTCTAACTGATAATGTTCAATACGTTACTGGAGAATACTCATATATGTCAGTAAGGGTTGCGCTATACTTGACGTCCGTCGCCGTCCGTCACCGTACGGCGCCGTATGCCACCGTCTGCCACCATACGTTATCGTACGCGAGTTATTTCTGTGCGATACCGCACGATGACGGACGGCGCCGCACGGGTTACGGATGGCGCCGCACGGGTGACGGACGGCGCCGGGCGGTATAGTGTGGACGTCAACAAAAGTATAGCGCAACGCTAAGGGTGGCGCTATACTTGTCATGCGGCGCCGTCCGGTACCGTTCGTCATCGACCGTCACCAAACGGTATTGTATGTAGTTCACGTACGATACCGCACGCCCGCACGGTAACCTGCGGCGTCGAACGGTGACGGACGGCGCCGAACGTTATAAAAAGTATAACGCCACCCTAACAGTGCGAACGGATATCGACTCTGACTTCAGTACTTTTGGGCATCCGGTTGCACCCTGGTGTCATCAATAATGTATGGTGTGCAGTGTTTTAGAGTCGTATAAAACGGTAGAAACACGATATCTTTTGTAGCTGATATATTTGCCTTGTCTTGGAGTGAACATTCGGGTGTAGTGATTTGCTTGCAAATTTGCTTTTGTTCAAAAAAAATGCAATTGCTGTGGTGAAATGAGCAAGGGTTAGTTGCCCTGTTCCAAGTAAAGTCCGGATCCTCTAGCAGTGGCGAGCGAAGGGTCTCGCAAGGGTCCCAATGTAGTTTTTCCGGTTGTAACAACTTAAAAAATGTAATTATCCACAAGAATCCTGTTTGCGTTCCTAATCCAATTGTTCATACTTCAGTATATATTTTGTGTTTCTATGGTTATGCTCATGTCACACACGCTATTGATTTTGATATACATCAGAAATAAACGCCAAACCGTAGTTTTATTTGCAACGAGTTGTGGTGACCACCAGTAATGAATCTAAAATTCGCCGATAAGAGAGGATAATTTTTGTGTTTTTAAAATTTTTAAAGCACATTTTCAGAAAATTGTGTGAAAACTCAACAATTGTTCTGAAGGCGGAAAACATTTTTTGAATCAGTACTGTTTTACTTCGCAGCATTTTTTTTACCTATTCGGCTAGAAAACGCATTCTGAGTGTCAGATGAACAAGTTGTATTGCTAAATTATTGTACACCTCACAATTTGTGGGAGATACCATCCACTCATTCGTTTTGGCTCCGCAACAGAAATGTTTTAGTGAAAAACACCAATTTAATACTCAACTACATGTCGACTTTTTGAAATTGTTTAAAAAATTAACGTGAATTTTAGTTCAAAAAATTGTATGCAACGTTTGAAGACGACTCCAAGCTGGAACGTTTATTTCTGGTTATGTTAAAATATTGTCGCATTTTAACCCACTATATATGTAAACTGTGTTTTGAATTGACTATAGCATCGGCTATTTTTGCAATCAGAGCTGGCATTTGCAATTTGTGTTCGTCCTAAAATGACGTACGTAACTTAAACGGTCATACAAATTTGGGGCCAACCAGTCTTGGCATTTTATTCATCTGTTATCGCTACAGATGAAAAGTTAAAATTTTAAACATGAGATTATATTCTCAAATACGTGCCCGTTTGTAATAGCTTTTCAATCATGCGAATAGTAACAGCAGTGAATCTGAAATCTTGAACAATAGTTGGATAGATTCAGTTGAATAAATAGGCTACATTTAGGACCTCACAATTTCTTTCGTTCAAAGTTTATACGACCTATCGCCAACTGATAATCGGTGCTATACACAATTGAAAATATGGTCTTTGGATCATATTCTCAAAAGCGACTAGCATCAATCACCATTTGGGCGATAGGTTTTATAATTTCAAACATCAGTATGATGAGGTTCGAAATTCAGCACAATTTTTGCATTTGATTCGTCCTATTTCAGTAACAGTTGTCAGGCCGCATTTGCAGGAGTTCCTCAATTTGAAAAGCTATCCGCCAACTAATGGTAGATGGTATACGTATTTGAGAATATAGCCACATATTTCTAACTTTCCTATGAAGCTATAGTCATATTCAGCTTTGTTTCTACGTCGAAAATCAAATAAGTTACGTTTATTGTTATATGTAATGTTTGTTTTAGTATCACGGATCACCAGATGCGTACAAAATGATACTGAAATACATGAATTCTTCGCTTACTGCAGTGTTTACTGTTGAAGCGATTCTCAAAATACTTGCGTTTGGGGTGCGCGTAAGTTTTGCAACAGCAAATGCCGCCTGCGATGCTTTTATATACACCACGAAAAACAAATAACCATTACTCCAATAACCGTTTACGTGTTTGCACCGATCAATCCCGTTAAAATACACTGCGATTAAATACAATGATTCTTGTGCATTCCGCCTTCCACCCGCTTCGCCGAAATCTACACTTAACATTAAGCGTTGGCTTTATATGAGCTTTGCCTCATTCGAAGCCTTTGTTGAAGCGTTTTCCTAAACCTGAGCCTAAGCCTTAAATATTAAGGGAAGTGTACAATGATCAGATAACGTTTACTCTAATAATCGTTTTCGTCTTTGTATCATCTTACCCCGTTAAATTATTTTGGTCTGTGTCAGCAGCGTTTACTTCATACTGGTGGAGCTCGTTTCGTTTTATTTCTATACTCGTTAAGCAAGCATTGATTTAATTTTACTAAATAAATATTTTCTTCTAAGTTCACGCAATGCATGCTTATATTATAGCTTAGTTTATTTGCATGTTTTTTGTGTTTTTTAGTTTAGTGTGTTAGTGCATTGGCTTATTGCTTATTAGTTCCGGCAGACTGAGAAAAACATCGAAAAATATGCTGACTAAGGTATTCGCTTTAAACCCAGCTCACTTTAGCATGTTGCTATATGGTTTGATGAAAATTTTCCTGACGACTACTTGGCTTACAAGCATATTCTTAAGCCTATGTGTAAGCCACAGGGTAAAGAATAAGCCTATAACTGGCCCAAGGCCTACCCCTAAGCCTAAGTCAAAGCAAAAAAGTAGTCTAAATTTAGGATACGTCCTCCAAGTAACCTGGGCCAAAACTAGTACGCTATGGTCATAAGTTAAATGGCACAAATTTGTTGCATTTTTTGCATGTTTTTGTTATGTATCTAATGTAAGTGAAACACCAACTTCAATCAATTATGTAACGTTCATATGTACTAAAATAAAAATTCAACTTATATAGAGCATGTTGTGCCAAACTGATATAAAACGAGCAAGTAGGTGTATGCCAATTAATAATTGACCTGAATAGCAGATCAGCCTATACGCATATATATTCGTGCAAATAACAACTTATATAGTTTTCCTTGATTTAACTTAAAATGCATATAGCACCTATTACCATTTAGTAATAGGTTTTCAAACTAACGAACTACTGCATTTGCAGATCTCGAAATATGCGCAAAAGTGGAGTAAATCGATTGTAATAAATGTGCTGAATTTCAAACATCATCATTCCCAGGTTCGGAAGTTGCATGACATAACACCAACTGGTAATAGGTGCTATACCATTTGAGAATACGGGCTCTCGCCTTAACCGAATTTTTGCGATAAGCATCAGTGGATGGTGAAAAAACTTTCGAGCCTGGTCACAACTTTTAATCAGGTTGGTTATAGTTGGCCTAGACAGACATTTTGTGTTAAAAGCACAACTGTAATAAATCTGGGTATAGCAATGTTACGATTTCTAACATAACTTTTTTTATACTCACTAAAAATATACTTGAAATTAAGAAAACTGTTGCCGAATTAAGTGTCGGTTTTACTGACTATGACTCTTGGCAAAGTTTTACTTAATTTTGAGCAAACACAAAATTCTTAGTTTTAGATTTACGTAATTAATCAGCAAATGACAGCGGTAGTTTTTACATTATTTCAGCAAAGATTTACTCAATATTTAGCACACGTATACTTAAAAAAGTTAGCGAAATAAAGTATTATAAGTAAAATGTTTTACAGAGTACGTGAAAAATCAAAATAATTTGGGTAAAAATAAAAAAAAATGTATTTAAGCAACCCGCTAACTGCTGAAATATGTTATTTCAGTTTTTTGATATGAATAGATTACTTTTTATGTTTGCCATTTAAACAATCTGTATATAATGATTATGTATCAAATTTCTATGCTGGAATACCTACGTCTTATCTACATCAGAATAATAACAGCAAGAGTCAGACCACCATTTTATATATTGCTTTTGGACTTTACTCAGTACAAAGGCGTCTTATATATTATTCCAACCAGCTTGCAGACAGATAATCTGCACGATGCGTCCACGAGAATCTAAGTGATCGCGCAGTTTAACAATAAGTAGACACCACATCCGGTCACTGCAGGGGCAGATCCAGGTAATTTTCTGTAGTGACCTTCTGCGTGTCAGGCAGACGCTGTTACCACTGCGCCACGCAGCACGCCTGAACAACTGCTTTTATCGCCGACTATATGTGTCCACCGTATGTTGCCGGCAAGCATACAACACAATGTGCATTGTATATATTGCATATACACTAGGACAAGCATGTCTCACATACTTAAAATAATATGTATATGGGATGTATCCGATCGTCGGCCGTGTTGTCTTGAAAAATATACCGAGGTCTTTATAGGAAGTCAAATGAAATTTTCGCCTTGAACTCAACTAATCAATTTTATCGAAAAAATTGCTAAAAACGTGCTTTAATATTGTAAAATTTCGGAACACAAAAAGCATAATCCTACACTGGGAAAATCTTAGATCCGTCACTGTGTAACTGAGAAGCTTTGGACCCCGGACGCGCTGCTGCTGAGTGAATCGGTTGAGGCAACGCGTTAAAAATTAAGACTTCCAGTTTGGAATTCTTGGCAAACGGGCAGTACTGGAATCCTATTTCCTTTATAAACTTAGGGATTTTTAACAAGTCATTCAACATATGGTGATCCTCACAAACCAAACTGGTCTTAGGGCTCCTGGACAACAGCCATGTATCATTGACTGTATTTTAATCAGTGCTTACTATGGCAATGAACTGGTAACATTCAATACAATCAAGAGTCGATGAGCATTCTTAGACAAGAGTATGCAACTTGGCGAAAATTGGCATGGCTACTAAAAGTACTATCACGTGTTGCGTTTTCAGCTGACTCTAACCCATTTATGGGAGACATAGGTAACGCTTGAAACGTATAATTTGCATGACTTTGCTACACGGAGCAAATTTGGAATGTTTTAACGTGTCAAACTGAAGAAATCTGTGAACTTGACTCCTTAACAAATGACGGTGGTAGATAAAAACGCAATGCGCGCTGGGTACATTCGTTTGTATGTACGTTTTTCCAGTTGAATACTCTTTTAACTACGCATTATCCACTCTTGGTACAACGTATTGCTTAGAATTTGTACAAAATCATACATATTGTACCTTTTTGCAATAAATTAGATCGAAACACGTTAGTTCACCTTGTACTCCTCCTGGTTTAATTGCATACTCTTGTTTATTGTACATAAAAACTGTTATACATATTTTGCAGGAGTTACCACATGTTTGTTCAATATATAACTCTGTTCATTATCTATTACAGGAGTGGCTGTTTCTGATGAAACCTTTAAACAACGCTTTACTTATTTTTTATGTTATTTTTTATGTTTTGTTATATTATTTATCGTTCAGGTATATCCACGGAATTTAGCGCTTGAAAAATACCTCAAAGTGTTAAACATCATATTCACCAGTGTATTTTCCGTCGAATGTGTGCTTAAAATCGCAGGTGTAGGCGTCAAGGTAAATCGAGGTGTGGGTGCCGATTAGAAATTAGTTTTTTTGGCATTTTATCCACTTATTTGTTGTTGTAATTGTCCAATAGTCATTTGTCCTTCTGCGTTCTAGTATTGTCCTGTCACTGTAGGAATTGTTATTTTGAATTTTGTTTTTAACCGCATAACAGGGTTTTTCCCGTTATCATCTCCTGCTGGAGCTGGGACGATAACGGATACGTGATGCAAAAGCCAAACACAATTTTAGCATTAAACTATGATACAACGTTTCGCTGTCAAAAACTTGGAACTGCCGGTGTCACAGGTGCATTTTCCCCCGTCCATTTCCCCCCCGGAAAAATCCATCTAGGTGCATTTTCCCCCGGAATAATCCAACATGATACATACCAGGGAAATGCACTTGGGAATATTAGCATTAAACTTTTTTACTTAACTATCTGTTTTCCGTTTTAGTTTCCATTATTTTGATCACTATCCGTTTCCTTCATTTTCACGGCCAATGGTACCCTAAAGGCCGTCGCATTTTCCGGGACAGAAATGTACCAGAAGTACATACAAGAAATATAATTGGGACAGCGAGACAGTTGTGACAGATGAGACAGTCGGGACAGATGGAACAGTTGGGACAGATGGGACAGTTGAGACAGCTAGGGTATATTTCTGTCCCAGGAAATTGGGACGGCCTTTATAGTAACATGGGCCATTTTCACTATCCGTTTACAGCCTGCTATCTGTAGATAATTACCTCTTTTAGGCAAGTTCTTCATAAAACACTTGGGAAAATTCAAGGTTTATGTCCCAGACCACAGCTCATTTAGTTTCCACTGAGATTAAAATTTTCTCCAGCGTTGGATATGCCGAAAACAAGAAAAGATGGCTATCATTCAACCCCACTCTAAATGGGGGACAAACAAAAACCAACAAAGTTATTTACCTAGATCAATGGAATGAAGACCGCATGAAAAAAGAACAATATATAAAAGCATATAAATATATCATGTATTCATTATGTACATAATATACATGTGTTACAATATAGTACACTCGCATTTAGTGTAATCCTTGGTTTGCAAAATGGACCTCGATGGAATTTTTCGGGGCGCAAAATACACCTGGATGGATTTTTCTGTGGAAAAAATGCAACTAGATGAAATTTTCCGGGGGGAAAATTGCACCTTGGTGGATTTTTCGGGGGGGAAAATTGCACCTAGGTGGATTTTTCGGGGGGGGGGAATGGACGGGGGAAAATGCACCTGTGACACCGGCCCTACTGTTCCATCTTGCTGCGTAACTCCGTATTTGTCCATAGTTCAGATCGGAAAAACTTTAGTAACAGGGTCGTACATGTGAACGCTTTGCAGTTGTAAATGATTGTACCCTTATAACTTAACATATACAATCATGTTCGTGTCGCGTAATGGTTTTTGCATCGGTACATGACAGGGTCACCGCCAGGGATACATCCAACTGATTAATAAGTGCGCAGAGGTAATCGTTTATTAAACAAAATTTAGACGTTTTTCTGGATTCCGAGGACATTGTATATCGTGGAAAGTAACACTTACGCTTAATTAAATTATTTTTCCGATCACTTCGTCAAAACGATCTTATTAGTGTTTTACGCACCAAACATAGAAGTATTGGATCTTTTCGGTTATCCTCCAAGCCAGCGTTCGCCCAAAAATGGTTGAATTTTGAAAATCTTTTTTTGCCTATTTGAGCTTCTCTTGATTTCCTCTGAAGTATTGAGTGACCTGGCAATGGTTCAAGCAGGCATTACTATTATTACTTTTTTTAAAATAACTTCTGAAAAAATATTTACTACAATTTCCACTTTACTAACCAATCAATTCCAGGGGCGGATCCAAAGACCAATGGGAGACTGGCGTCGTCCGTCAGAAAATGGTTTATGACAAAATGTTCAGCTCTTTGTCTTACAAACTTCTATTTTTGTACTACGAATGTTGCGTTTGGCTTCTTGCCCGCTTCACTCGCGAGTTTTTTCACATTATATATTACTCTCCCCTTTAGTTGGAAATTTCTGGTTTCGCCACTGATACGCTCCCCTGCGTCGGAAATTTATGGATCCGCCACTGATCATTTCTCTTGTATCGATGAATTATTTTTTTGGAATCGTGTGCTTAAATTATGTTTTTAGTTTAGCTTCATTTTTCTGTATTAATTATTTTGTGTTTTGTTGACGCATGAATATTTGCTTTCGGTCTGGAACAAATAATACTTTTGTGACCTGAATAATAGGGGGCAATAAGAGGGTGTCCCCATTTTGAGTCCTAATCAATACGATTTCGTATCTCTTAAGAGTTCGTAAGCGGATAGAGTTCCTAATCCCTAATTAGAATTCATAAATGTCAAATAAAGTTGAGTTAGAAACTTTAAAGCATACTTAAGTTTTGAAGGTATATTCCTAAGTATAACCTTGCATTATCGGTTAAACTTTTGATACAAGACAAACAAACGTTTAATTCAACGGATAGTTGCAATACCAGATATATACATCAGTAACGAAGGGTGGCGGAGATCGGGTTAAAAATAAATACCAGTCCGTAACCGAATAACAGGGGGTTCCCACTGGAGAGGCCAAATAAATATTAGTCGCTCCTGCCTGTTATTCGGGTCACTACGGAGCATTCAGTTATTTAATAGGGACAGTTCTGCGTGCCCGAACCATTATGTCGGTGTTCCTTCTGCTACGTTTTTTGTAACTGAAGAATTTAACTTATGAATTCAAATAAATTGAAAACTCAGTAATTTCAGTCAAAATTATTATTTTGTCAGTTTTTAAACCTGACAGACAAAGATTTATATCGGAGCTAATTATTTAGATACATGCGTTGAGCTGAATGTTGACTAGAACCAGCCATATAAAAGGGTTCAGGCCCATCTAAAGATCCGGGGGCATGACGTACTTCTGCGGGACTGCAACAGAGAAAGCTTTAGCTTTAATTTTTTGCTTAGGCTTAGGCTAAGGTATGAGCTCATTTTTACGCTTTGGCCTAGACTGAGGAATGCGCTTATCCTACTGTTAAGGTCCTGTTCAATACATCGGCCAGAGTTCTAGTAGTGCAGTAAAAATGTTTCCATTCACACTTCCTATTTTATAAACAATCTGATACTACACTTAGCGCAATTTTTAAACACTTTCAGAATTACTTCGCCGAATCGTGGAATACGTTTGACTTTGTCACTGTGATTGGAAGCATTACTGACGCGTTGGTTACTGAATATGGTGTAAGTGACTAAAATGTAAATTTCATAACTGTATTTGGCCCCAAAGTCCAAGTCAACATCTTTCGTAACATCTGAAATAATAATAACTTCGCAGTTGAGTAATCGTAGGATTGGAGGTATTACATTTCGGCACCTATTTAGTTCCTCTTACACTAGTGCTAATTTGATAGCAAGCAAGAGTTTTCGCCTACACTACCGTTTTTTATTGGTCTAAGCCGAGGGTTACGCTTACGCTGACGTTGAGAATTAAGATTAACCTTAGCCTATGTTTAAGCCTAAGCCAAATACGTACGCCTCAGCCAATTTTATTAATCCCGTCATTATGTGCTGGGGGTGAACTTTTTGTGGAAGAAAGTGAACAAGTACCAACTAGCCATATGGGAATTCAGATATAATGTCATGTTATAAGGAATTATTGTTTTCAGTAAGCATTATTTGGAAAGGAAACTTAATTAAGCTTATGCTATATGTGGTAACTGGTAACATACGGCGATTAGAGTTGTGTCAGTGGTGTTTAGTGGAGAAAATTTTAAATAAATCACCAAGCTGACTATATAAACAAATTGTTCGCGGCTGCGCCTAGCGGTCGGCGGCAATAGTATTGTCACACGCTTCATTCAAATCGTTTTTGATTTCTGTGTTACATTTTATTTTGTTACAGGGCAAATTTGTTAGCCTTGGATTTTTACGGCTGTTTCGTGCCGCGCGTTTGATCAAACTTTTAAGACAAGGATACACCATTCGCATATTGTTGTGGACGTTTGTTCAATCATTTAAGGTAAGTTAGTGTGTCGCTATGCTTGTCGTGCGGTGCCGCAAGTTAAAATTTAATTGTTGTGTTGCAAATTTTAATGCTGTACTATACGGCAATTTGTGTTCGTCGATCAAAAGATATAGCGTAACGCTTTTGTTTCAATGCGTTAACGGTTTAATCTGTGACGTTATTCTCAAATGTGTACAGCGCCTATCACCAGTTAACCACAGGTTTTCAAACTGACAAACTCCTAGAATCAAGATTTTCAAAATTGTCATAGAAGTAGAAAGAAAATCAAGTTAGAAAAATGTGCTTAACAGCTAAACTTCTTACCTCACCATCCACTGGTTGGAAAGCTACAAAACTTTTCACCTACTGGTGTTAGGGGCTAAACACATTTGACAATTAACTAGAAATCTAACAGATGTCCAAGAACCAGATTTTAACTTGAGAATAGCTAAGTAATTCAGTACTAAACTTCAAATAAATAGAACATATATAATTTTTGTGAAAACAATGCGGGGTGCAAAAGCTTTTTTTAAATTTACACTGGAAAGATAGATTGATTTTGCTATTAACGAGGGAGCAACAACAAGCATAAGTTCAGGTAGAGTTTTGTAGCTTAAATTCTACCAGCTCAGCTTTCTACAATTACTTACCTCTTGGTAGAAACTACTGAATATGGACGATGTCGCAGCAGCGGATCCATAAATTTCTGACGGTGGAGTGAGCTGAGAAAAGTTATGAAACGCAATTTTTGCTTGGGGCCCCAAATGGGAAAATGAGGAGTATCTGCTGTTGCCCGGTGTGGCAGGTCCAAACGGTTTAATACCTGGTGGAAAAGGTTTGATCATTTCAATACCATTCATGAACCATAATCCTTGTGGAATACTTAGTTTTAGTGATTAATTTTTGTTTTTAATTTGTTTTAGGCACTGCCGTATGTATGTCTTCTAATCGCAATGTTGTTCTTTATATACGCGGTGGTCGGAATGCAGGTAAACAAATATGAACGGCAGAATTGCGCAACAATAACTTGTCGCGTTGGTACCTTTCCACATTCTCCCCACGTTTAAAGTTGGGGTTAAGCTTAGACAAAGGCTTTACTTTGGTTTTGTTAAAACTTTTCCTAAATTTAACCTAAGCCTAAGTGTAAGTGGTGCACAAGAGAAAACCAATAATGCATTCTCGCATGGCTCAACATTTACTTGCAGCATTAAGGCTCAAATTTGACATACAAATCGTCCATGAAAAACTCACGTTGCGGTTTCTTAGCTAAGTATCTGTAAAATTTTCCGCTATTTAAACAAGTTTTGCTTCTTCAACTTAAAATTCTACAGACGCAGTGTTAACCCCTTCTCGCATAGAGTTGACTATACGCAACTCAACGCAGTGTATATAGGTTAATTAATGGCACAGTGTTTAACAGTTGCAACACGTATACTTAGTACTAAATCACCACAAGACGAGACAGCCTCCTTGGGCTCGGGGCGTCAGGCTCCTCTATCGCTGAGTGGCGCTGGAAAACGCCTCCCACTCCAGTCGCTAAGTTTCAAATCCTAGCATAAAAGTAGATCTCAGATGAAATAGAAAATATTCATGTGATAAGGGATTAACTATGCTCGGTTGAAAAATTGTAAAAATTCCATAAAAGTTGTTTCCTATGTTGCGTCTGTAAATCAATAATAAACATCGGCACTAAAACTACTATTAAATTGTCAGTTTTATTTGAACTAGTGCCGCAGCTCGGATATTCGAGCCGCCTTATATTTGTAACATGGGGCCTCTTTACAGAAACGCAGTAGCTGGTGCGAACCGGTGGACACATTCGCGGGAGAGCGATTTATAACGGCGGAATAAACCTGGTATGGGCCTGCCCAGTGACAGACAGGGGACTGTTTGATTTACAGACTGGAAAACTTAAGTTTAAAATTGGTTAAAATAAGCTTCGGTATGCTTTTATAAATGTTTTGCGTTTTAGGTGTTTGGAAACATTTTATTGATGGAAAACTCGGAAATTAATACGAATAATAATTTTCAAAATTTTCCAAACTCGCTGATGTTACTATTTCGGTAAGTTTAATACAATCAATGAAGTAATTTGTTGACGAGGATTAATTTCAAGGGCCCAAGAGGGCTTGCAAAGGGTTTTACAATGGTCTTATATAGGCTTGAAATTTCTACAGATGGAACAACGGAGCGCGCTTAGTGACCTTTAAATTTATCGTACAAGGGTGCACCGTTGCTAAACTTTCTCTGTGGAGTTTCTGGGCTGAAATTTTGGTAAAATTTTTATTTCGATTCTGAATCCGGCCAACTGAGATTCCGCTGACGGAACTGTTTCATTTGCGATTGCGCGACAACTTCGGCGAACATTATTTTGACTTTCGAATTAAATATATCCAGTTTGGTTTAAGGCATTACAATTTAGCGAAATCGAATATTAAACTTTAATCTTTTTAGCACGCAAATAAAACAATTTTGTAGTGAAATCCTTTCAAATTGTGCAAATTATAAATTTTGGCTGAGATTTTGGCTAAAAATTAAACACACGCCAGCACAAACGATGGCATCGAATTAAAATAATATTTTTTCACAATTGAAAAAATTTATTAAACATAATTACTAAAAGGCAAAAATTAAATTCTTGTTCCGATTCTGGCTTTTACAAGAAAACTTAATTCTCAATCTTATTCCGATAAAATTTTATTCCGGTTGCAGCCCAAATTTAACGCTTAAACTGAAGTCAAAAGCATAATGTTGTTCGACACTGAAATGTCAAAAGTGACTTTTTCGACCTGTCTTCAAACTAGACACGCGTCAATGTTCCGGCCAAACCAACCATTCACAATCCTCCATACTGGACTTAGAAGAAAACTATTTATTTGAATTTTCCACTTTTATCTTTTTCCTTATAATCCCTGCAGTGTTTGTGTGCACTATTCTAATAGATTGCAGCTCAAACCTAAAACTAATAAATTTTGTTGTTATAATCAAATGTGTGTAAAAAGTGTATTAAGTTGAAATCGACGCACTGAGCTTACAATGAAAATTGGTGCTATTTGCTGCACAAAATTCAGGTGCGCAACGGGTGAATCGTGGCAGTTGATTATGCTCGCATGCGGCAAAGGTCACGAATGCCAAAATAAAACCGGAAAGCATGGCGAAATCAATGAAAGTTGCGGCACAAATATGTCATACGCGTATTTTACTTCGTTTGTGTTTCTGTCGACGTTTTTGGTAACGTTTGTGTTTGTTTTTGAATATGTTTTTAAAGATTTAAAATACATTGTCTATTTTACACCTGTGACGCTCGTAGAAACAATGCCACCGGTACCACCCCGTAATACACAGTCGGCGGTCGCGTATCTGTGGGTTCTCGTCAAAACCGATTTACCTTGCGTGTTCAAAAAATTATTATGAGATGTCGGCGCAATTTTTATTTTTATCAATCTTATAACATTGAATCAGCACATAGAATAGAAAACATACCAACGAATTAAATGCATACGTCATTGGCTGAATTGTAGAAACACGACTTAGAACTTTGACTTACGTCAAATTCTCGTAGCTAGTGCAACTGAAATTGGTAGGTGTCAGTGTCAGACTTAAGTACTAATAGCTAAAACGTAAGTCAGAGGTAAATGTTAACCATTTCAACGTTGAATTCTAAGATTTATAACAGAAACTTAAGAAAGGGCTCAAGGTTGCTTAAATTAAACGTAGCTAATAGCTAGATTATAGAGACATGACTTAAGTCAACCTTAGATTTAAGTCGAATTCGAACGTAAGATGGGCAGCTGATTTAATGGTTAAAAGTCAAACTTTTTGACAAGAACACAGTTCCCACTTTTAGCATTTATCTCACTATGAAATCAGAATTAGAAGTGTAAATTAAAATTAGTATAGTATCTGCTCCCATCAGCTTAATTGAACTCGCAAGCAAAAAACTTATTGACAACCTTTAACTTTAGTCAAATCTGGACTTAACTCAAAATACAACTTATGTCATGTTTCAGCAAACCCTGCTATTATGTGTTTGTTTCAGATGCTAAACTTGTTCGTTGCAGTTATTATGGACAATTTTGACTATTTAACACGTGATTCGAGTATACTTGGCCCTCATCATTTAGATGAATTTGTCCGCGTTTGGGCAGAATACGATCCTCGAGCGTCCGGGCGCATTCATTACTCTGAAATGTACGAAATGTTACGCAATATAACACCGCCAGTTGGATTCGGTCGAAAATGTCCGTATAGACTCGCGTATAAGGTAAGAGTTGTAACTGTGTTCTAGTAATGCATTTCGTTAATGGATCATGTATTGTTTTAATTGTTCACGTTAACTATAGGAGCCCGACTGCTAAACTTAAGGCTCAGCGTAAGACTGAACTTGAGACTAAACCTAAGTCGTAAGCTTATGCCTAAGCCTAAACATTTGTCTAATAATAATGTAACGACGCGCTTGCTCTAGTAATAAATTAACGTGAACCACGTTAACGTAAACCTTATATTTATTGCCTACAGTCGAGTTCTTTTGAATTTTGTTTTAATTTAGTTAAAATCGGATGCGGAACTACTACAGCAATTAATGCGAACGGCGCATAAAAAGTTCGATAAACTTGTTTTAAATCCCACGGCTTCCACAGGAACTCAATGCAACGGTGGCTACAATACAAGATAAAATTAATTCGAGCAATCTGATCTATATGCCAAGCGCTAGCCTCGGTAGTCAAATAAATTACGGCTCCGTAGATGAATACTAAATTCTAACCAGCTTGAACTTTTCTAATAACCAAGCGATTCACTCGGTTCAACAGCAACAGCTAAGACCTATAACCAAGCGCTTCACTCGGTTCAACAGCAACAGCTAAGACCTATAACCAAGCGCTCCGCTCGGTTCCAAGATTTATTTAAACAAAAAAATGCACCCACCGCTACCGCAGGTGAAGTATAAAAAATAAACTGACCGTATGAAACTTTATTCAGAAAACTGAGCCCCCAAATGTACAATTACAACAATTTATATATGTTCCAGGTGCCAATTAGCATTGCAAATTGAAGTAGTAACAAACTTTAACAGAAACACGAATTTAGACCAAAATTTAGCTTATAGTTATGGAATGTGAATAAATTATGTTTAAAATAATTTGTGGTATTTTTGACAGAAAATATGTTTGGTATGAATTTAATCGTCACATTTGATACATCCTCAGAAGTGTGTGTCCTCACACACCATAAACTTTAACAATCATATAGTTTTGGTTTTACGCCAAACAGTTACCACCGTCACCATCACCATTGTCTTTGTTGAACCGACGGAAAAAATCACGCGCACGACACCAACTCCGTAGTCGAGCAGCAGCTCCTTTATTTTTCTTCTTATTTGGACTTCGATGCCATTCGTTCGAAATAGTTTTAGTAATGTTAACATCAACGATTGATTCACATGCAGATGGTTTTAAGAAATTCTGAATTGTAAAAATTTGTGGTTGCTGCTGATATTGTTTTTGTTGTTGCGATTGTTGTTGATAATGATGCTGTTCGTGTTGTCGCTGATGTCGTTGTTGCTGTGGTTGTTGATGATGCAGATTTTGTTGTTCGAGTTGTTGCATCATGCGCATATGACTGCTAGCTTGTTCTATTGACTTTTGAGCATTTTCATATGTCAAATTAGATCGTTTATTCATCGGATCCGGATCGAGTTCGAACATCGCATTACGTTTGGTTGCAGCTGATATATTCGGAAATGAAGCTGTTGTTTTTGGTTCTAGTTTCGACATTGATTCGTTATTAAATTTGCGTTTGTAAAATTTGTTGAAAATTAACCATTGAATTGCATGTTGCACTCATTGCGTGATCGAAGGAAAACTTTATTGCTTGCTTTGTATGTGCTTCTAGGGCCTGCAGTTGTGCTGCTAACTGTGATGATGTGACTGCACTTGAATTTACATCACGCTTGCGGAGTGTATTTACCGAGCTTTGTGACTTTACCTTTTCAGTTTCGTTTGACAGCAGTCGGAATGGTATTCCTTGATCGCTTTGTGTAATCTGCTCTTCGTTGCACGATTTCACTGTCTGAGGTCTGTTCGTTGTGAGTGCTAGCATTCCATCATCTGAAAGCCATTCATTACCTCGCAGGGTTCCACTGATCTTTTGCCACTCTAAGTAATCACATTTCACCGTCTGATTCGGTTTCCAGATTAAAAACTTTCCTCCCTTGAGTTCGCAACGTCCCGAATCATAATTACAGTGTAAAACATCTCCTGCGGTAGATTCCATCGCTTGCTCGCCATGTCGTTTGTACACCTTTGATTTACTAAGAAAACAGTTTGTACTCGAAAATTTTTTCCAATAGCAGCAATTTATTCCACCACCTGGGTAATACCACTTGACATTATTTCCCGTTGTCCAGATATCGCCATCGAATCGCAGCGTACCCGCAGAACATTTCTTGTACCGAAACATATGTTCGCATTTTGCGTAATCCATGGCTTCAACAATTGTGCTTGACCGCTTTAGATTTTCGTCGTTGAAGAAATATGTGAACGTTTCAATTACTTTTGTTATTTTTTGACACAACCACGCGTCACTCGCAAATTGCAGTATATTAGGACGGTAAAGTTGCAGTACTGCTGGACTTGGCATCGCACTATTGTCAGTGGATGTTCGTTTGCAATCTGGTAGAGGAGGAAACTGCCATAGATGTTTGTGTTCTCCATAATCACATAGCAGAGGGTTCGGAAATTGTTGCGATGTCACTGAGGCCACCATAACGAAAATCAAACCAAACAAACAAGCAGTAACGGTCGAATTCATAGTTTTCCGGTGTGAACAAAATATCTTTGTTTTACCATTTATATGTTTATGTATTTCTTCATTTGCTGTGTGGTTTTCGCCGCCAATTATATCGGTTTGCGTCGACATAGCGTGCGTTGATTCTTTTTGCGAAGCACTTGTTACTATGTATCCCAAAAAATCTGTCGTTTGAACTTCACCGTGCAATTGCTGGGTACTCGCGTTTAAGAGGTCTTCAGTTTCCGCTGACGCAACGTTTGAAGTTGAATTCATCATTGCCATTTGCGCATTAGTCTGTTCTTTTACGCTTCTTTCTTCAAGTGGCATTGGAATCGCTGGAAGTCGACGTTGATCTGGTACAGATATTCTTTGAAAGTTTTGCCGTTGAATTCGATCACGAACATTTCCTAGATCAGACCAGTTGGCTGCACTTGCTCGACAATTACGCGTGTTGTGGCCGTACATTTGGTGAAATTCACAGAATTGGCGTGATCGGCAATTTACAGCAATGTGCCCAGGTTTTTTACAAACGTGACACAGCGGTTGACCACTCTGTGAATAGCGTTGCTCTGGATAGGTCATCTCATCATTTAACGTAGGTTTTCGATAGCGCGGAACATTGCCAATACGGCTTTTTTCTTCAATTGCTTCAATTCGTTTGAACAATTCTGTCGCCCAATCAGGTTGCGAAGGTGCAGGTCGTTTGATGCAAGGCATTTGGTCAGTACGTCCGTAATTTGCGTTGTGCTCCAACCGTTCGAGTCGATTTGCAAAATTATCTGCCCATATAGGTGCCACGTTACAGTGTGACATCTCTTGGATGCTAGATTTTGAAGTTGAACTCGTTGTTTCCATTCGTTGAAGTCGTTTCGAAATGTCTTCTAGCGTTTGATATAATTGGGGTTGAGCCGACAACTTATTTTCGACTCGCTCAGCGGCAATTATTGCTTCAGCCATTGTTTTTGGTCCCATGACTTTGACTTCCTCACGAATGTCAGCACGTAATCCTGCGATAAATTGATTACGCAAATTTGTTGTCTTCTCGCTTTCGACAGTCATGTAACTAAGCGCGGATTTCGCCAAATCGGATAGCGCCTCCGCATATTTCATAACAGTTTCACCTGGCTGTTGCATCCGCCCGGTATAACATTCGCTAAGAAAACGTTTGCGATCTTCGCTCAATAATGCGTTGCTGAGTGCTGAAACGGTTTTTGTAAAGTCGGCTTTTGTATCTGGATCCAGATTATTGAAAACAAACTGAGCATGACCTGCAAGATGTGCGCCAAGTATGTACGATTTATTTGAATCCGGCCAAGCATTTGCATGAAATTTCACCTCGAATTCATTTTGTAACCAACTCAGGAAATTTTCGCCTCGTTCCCCATGAAATGTCGCAACGGATATGTTTGGTACGCGATTACTGGTTTCGACCGGCATTGGGTGGATAACGTTCTGTCGAATTGCTGTAGTAACGGTATTTGTAATTTGCTGTTCGAGATTCTGTGGTTGTTCAACTGAAATTTGGTCAGCCAGCGCTGCAAAATCGCCCGCCAATTGTGAAAAGGTTTGCGTAAATGTTTGAAATCTGATGTCCAAGTCGTGTAATTTGTTTTCGAATTTATTTGTTAAACGGTTTAAGTTAACATCGACGGTGTCAATAGTGCGTTGCAGATGGCGAAAATCGCGATGATTTTCGGCTGAGGACGTTTCCGTTAAATTAGAAATTTTTGCAGGCTTTACACGTGGCGATTGGACGCGAAATTAAAATGTAAAGCGAAAAAAATGCAATGTTTGAAAGTTCGGTCAATAATAATTATCCGAAGATTACGTGTCCCATCGTGGTCACCAAAATGTAACGACGCGCTTGCTCTAGTAATAAATTAACGTGAACCACGATAACGTAAACCTTATATTTATTGCCTACAGTCGAGTTCTTTTGAATTTTGTTTTAATTTAGTTAAAATCGGATGCGGAACTACTACAGCAATTAATGCGAACGGCGCATAAAAAGTTCGATAAACTTGTTTTAAATCCCACGGCTTCCGCAGGAACTCAATGCGACGGTGGCTACAATACAAGATAAAATTAATTCGAGCAATCTGATCTATATGCCAAGCGCTAGCCTCGGTAGTCAAATAAATTACGGCTCCGTAGATGAATACTAAATTCTAACCAGCTTGAACTTTTCTAATAACCAAGCGATTCACTCGGTTCAACAGCAACAGCTAAGACCTATAACCAAGCGCTTCACTCGGTTCAACAGCAACAGCTAAGACCTATAATTAAGCGCTCCGCTCGGTTCCAAGATTTATTTAAACAAAAAAATGCACCCACGGCTACCGCAGGTGAAGTATAAAAAATAAACTGACCGTATGAAACTTTATTCAGAAAACTGAGCCCCCAAATGTACAATTACAACAATTTATATATGTTCCAGGTGCCAATTAGCATTGCAAATTGAAGTAGTAACAAACTTTAACAGAAACACGAATTTAGACCAAAATTTAGCTTATAGTTATGGAATGTGAATAAATTATGTTTAAAATAATTTGTGGTATTTTTGACAGAAAATATGTTTGGTATGAATTTAATCGTCACAATAACACAAAGCTTAAACCTAAGTTTACATTCATGCCACAAAAATTGAGTCTGGTTTGTCGCTCGGTACGCGCTCGGTGTTTCGTAATCCACTGATAAATACTGGGTTTTGGCATATGTTCAGAAGTATTTGGTTTAAGCAAGCTTTGCCTAAGCTTTTACATTTCAAAAACAGCATTTGTTTAATAAAACAAAATATAAAACATCTATTAATGTTATAACAAAATCAAAATAGTCAGTTTCTATCTATTTTATGTTCGAGTTAATTTGCACCGGTACAGATTGAATATGTGAATTCGCTTTAACGCTGCCCAAAATACGTACGTGTGGCGTTCCAGCTTTAATAGTATAAATTAATGTTTACGTCTTATAATTTCAGCATCTCATTCGAATGAATATGCCGATAGACGAAAAAGGCACTGTGCATTTTACATCAACACTTTTTGCGCTAATACGAGAATCTTTAAGCATTAAAATGCGTGCTCGTAAGTATAGTGTTTTATTTTTATCCTTTTCAATTTTTTGCTGATAAAATGTTGTCGTTTTATGCATGAGGTTATAGTTTTTCTAAAAAATAAACTTCAATTAGAGATTTAACCAAGCAAACGATATAACTTCATTTCATTTCGCACACCGCTGGGATGTTTTAATATTGTGAATAATCCATGAAACATACCATTTGATTTTGTAGCTCAAGAAATGGAACAAGCAGACAGTGAGTTACGTGACACACTGAAGAAGCTGTGGCCGCTTCATGCCAAGAAAGGAATGATTGATTTATGCGTACCCCCTGATTCAGGTAAGCATTTTATTACTGTTGAAAAAGTTAATTTTCAAATTATTGTTCTGTCAAATATAAAACGCTATGTTAAACGTTTTCAACGATTCGAACAGCATGCTTCAAAACGCTATTTTTGTAAGTGGAGAAACTTTGAACTGAATAGATATCGTAGCTAAACGTTATTAGCGAACACATTTTAGCGTTTGTCAAAATGCTATTTTTTCCCATCAGTATAAACGATTGTTTCAGATAGCGGAAAGCGTTTGTATTTTTGATACGATTTCTATTAAAGTGTACGGTTTTCGTCAATATTGGAACATTTTGCAACATCTGAAAAATAAATTTGTAAATTTCGTTTTGTTTCTCCGCTTAATTTTGACAATTGTTCCTGTATGTTAACAGATCTTGAGTTCAAAAAGTTGACCGTTGGCAAAATCTACGCAGGATTGCTGATACTTGAAAACTGGCGAGCGAAGAAAGGAATTAGCGCTGGCGGCGTTCCAAAAGAGGTTAGCTCTGCCTTCTTATAAATTTTTATCGAAACTTTTTTGAATAGTTTATTTGAAAAAACTCCAAATCATAGAATTTTTCAGATTCAAAGCCAGCACCGGGCACAACCTCGTTAGTCATCTGTAAAAATTAACCACAAATAAACCTGTGGAACCTTTCGCAGTTTAACTTCAATCCCGCATTTTTTAAAAATTAATAATAAAAAATGTAAATTTAAAAATTTTCAACACGAAAATTTTGAACAACCAGTATAATTTCAGGCTTGAACAGTCCTTCGTTCAGGTTTCTAGATGAAATAATGCTAGCGGGTTCAGAAATTTCTGCTGAGGTCAAGCGATACATAACAATGAAAAAGCTCTCGAGCAAAGTAAATGCGATGCCAATCGTAATTGCTTTGGTAATTGGACACAGTACAAAATTTTAGTTTTCATTCCTGCTGAGAGCCAAGATCTGGGTGGTTCCATTGGATGGGCCAGTGAGTATTAATCTGTCAAGTAAAGTCGCTCCCAAAGTTTCAAGCCCCCGAAATGAGCATCAAGCAAAGTTCCTCCTTAATAGTTGAAGGGTAACTTTACTTGATACCCTTGTACGGGGACTTTACTTGAAACTTTAGGGGCGACCCTTAGCTGAAAGCTGAACTTCACTTGAACCCATTTTAATATACAAAATTTTACAGCCGCTAATGTTTACCACGTTGACGCGACATGACTCTGAGGTAACGATTACATACACAAATTTATTACCATTATTTACCACCTTAGCAAGTGAAAATGGTTATTAGCAATTATTTATCTTTACATATCCTGCAACCGTAGTTTACATCATAGACAATTTATAGTTTATATCCAGTACAAAATAGGTTGGTTTCACCCAACGGTTGGTTTGCTCCTCAATTACATATTGCAGCGAGGATTTCATAGAGATATTTGCACAACGAGTGTGGCACTATACGTGTTGGGCGTCGTTGTCCGGCGCCGGGCGACCCCGCAAGTCAAGAAACTTTTGTTTGCAAATTTTTAAGTTGGTATCAAACGGCAAATGGCACCGGACAACGCCGAACGATATTAAAAAAGTCAAAAGTATAGCACCGCCCTAAAATGATTTGTTTGGAGTACCGGGTACGGCAGTTTTTCAGAACAAAGATACACGCACTTTCAGACATCTCAGTGTCAAAAACATTTAAAAAATCATTATTTTCCAGTAGTGTATATGTCATATTTTTATGCCTATATTGTAAAATATGGGTAGCAGAGATATGCAAGCAGAGCGTTGGGTTCCGTGGAATGCGGTGGCGGGGTTTGACCACTACATTGGGTTGCCGCGTCATATGGAGTAAAAATCGGTATATGAATTTTGTATAAAACCAAAAATCGCTCAAAACTACTTTTATCTTCTTTAAATAACAAATATTTCAGTATACGCTCGTTTTTTCGTGGGGCCTTATAGGCGGCTTAATAAATCGGTCGTGACGCGAAGCAGGTGGTACGGTCACAGGCCGCCTTAGTTCCAGTTCTGGCGCGTAGCACCTAAATGTCAGTTATAAAATATAACAGCCGGTCTGCCACAGCTGCGCATCTGAAATTGTACACAGTGGCAGGGTAGTCAAATGCAAAATCTTTGCCAAGTTTCGAAGCGTACCATATAGTAATTGTAAAGTTACAGAACCAATCGCAGACTGTTGACAGGTGCTAAACACATTTGCTAACACGATCAGTTTAAGCGGAAAATTTTCAGTTCACTATCTATACACCTTCTCACATAGAGTTGACTATGGGCAACTCAGCGCAGTGTATTACGTTAAATAGTATATATCGGACAATGTTTAACAATTGCAACACGTACACATAGTACTAAGTCACCACAAGACGTGAGAGCCCCCTCGGGCTCGAGCGTTAAGCTCCTATAGCTGAGTGGTGATGGTAAACGCCTCCCACTCCATTCATTGGAGTTCGAATCCTAGCATAAAAGTAGGTCTGGCAGACACATGAGATGAAAAAATTTGAGCCTTCGATATAATTTGTTAAATATCGAAATTGATAACGATTAAGCTGACATTAAATACTGCAAAATTTCAATACAAACTTTATCCAATCACACATCAAATCCTGGACCCCCACTACACAACGCAACGTTTTGATTTGTTTCGAGTAAGTTTAGCAGGCAAATTCTTTATAGTGCAATGTTCGAATTAACTTTGTTCCTAGTCGTTTTAAAATTAGGCCAACAGATAATAATAGTTATAAATTTTTTAACCCCTTCTAGCCCACTTTGCTCGCGGAATTATACACAATGCGCAGTGTTTAATAACGGCGTAGTCAAAATTTCATTTAGGGACGTGATGGATAACTACGTCTAAATATTTTTTGCGAGCGAGCCAGCGGTAGCGCTGCGACAAAATTTGTTTGACCTCTGCAGACTGTTCTATAGAAAGTAAAAGTACCGTTTTCGAGTTTTCCAAAAATTTCTGGGGCGAAATATCCCTATTACCTCCTTATATACGGTCCCTGGTGCTTAGCAGCACAAAATGTCCGCAAGACCTATAAGAGCCTCTCGGGCTTGGGTTTGAAGTGATTAGATTTTATAACTGAATGGTTTAACGGCTCTAAGCCGAGAATCTCGGATTCGACTTGTAGGTTAAAAGTATGTTTCAGATGAAACAAAAAATATTCATGTGAGAAGGAGTTCATTTCAATCTCAGAATTTGGGCATATCGTCGTACTAATAATAATAACAACATAATTTAATATCTGCTATTTTGGACAATCGATATTAAATTTTGTTTAAATGTTTCTGGATTAGTTGTCTTTCTTTGAAAGGAAGCATCTTATTTCAATCAAAATCCAAAAGTTCAGTTGAATTCTACAGATCATAGGTGCACCAGATGGCCCCAAAATATAACTGATTATAGTGCAAAAATAACCTGTTCTCTAGAGGCGTCTGATGAGAAACATAACACGATATTTATTCAGTGACTTGCTGCTGTTTGCATTTTTATGCATGATAATCCCACCACTATATTTAACGGCCACAATTTGTTTCGTATATCGTGTTAAGTTGCGTCACAATTTTAGTTCGACTTATATATAACGCTAGTGCGCATGGAACCGTTCTAATTTGTGAGTTATATGTTTCTGGCCAATCCTATAGGACTCATTTATAGCTCAGTGCCGTAGCAGTTGTATAAGCATATTCGTAAGCCTAAGCCTTCGCAAAAAAATTATTTTAAAGCTTACACTTGGCTCTATTGCAATTTTTTGGAAAAGCGGTCCGTCCGTCACTAATTAGTGATTGATTGATAATATGTCGTAGCCCAAGTCGTAGTTCAGTTCCATCCCGTATTGAGCTAGTCTAATGTGGAATTACGAATTGGGCTAACCCATGGCGGAATCATGTCTGATAAGGCGGTTCGTTTTCTAATTTCTGATTGGATACAGCTTAGAAAAACACACTGCTTGGTAGCAAACAGGTAGCGATTACTTAGAGAATCAGAAAAGAGTATTCGCATCAGCTAATCGTATTTGAGTATGGCGTGAACGCAGTAGCCAATTACAAGGCATGCACCTGTAGCAGTGAAAAAATTACACGGCGTGCACTTGTAGCAGTTAAAGAATTATACACCGGGTGCTAGCCCACTATACGCCTTGGGTTAGCCCAAGTCATAATTTCGCGGTGGACTAGCCCAATACAGAATTAGCTAGCCCAGTTAGGAATTGGCCTGAATTAGCGACAAATATGCTACACAAAATCTTCACAAAACTTGGTCAAAATCTATTCTTGCCGATTTGTAAAGTTTGGACAATTAAATAGTCTTGTTGTTGTAATAATGATTAAAAATTCAACTCTAAGAATTTATTGAGGTTTTAAACGGCTGCATTTGAAATAAACGGTATGGTTCGGAAGATCTAAAAATATGTTCTTTAAAGTTTAAATACCCTCAAATCCTCAAAAGAACCAAATTTAACTTAATAGTTCCTGTGTGCCCTCAATACATTTGTTATTTTGTTTTTGTCCAGTGACATTTAATAAACCATGGATATAAGCAAGTTGGTGAGCTGCTATTTTCCATCGCATGACCTCCATTGCCTATGGCGTCGTATTTTATTATATTCAATTATTAAACTTTATTCTTTGTCTCGAATATTTCAGCGTCGTTTTTTAGCTTTCGAATATTCCGTTTTGTTTTTCTTTTATTCTATTTATGTATATATATTTGTTTTGTGCGTATTTTGTTTTGTTTGTAGAAATCTATATTTGCATCGTTGGCCGAACTGCCACTTGAAACCGTTACCAATCCGGCTATGTCGCCTGCGGTTGAAGTATGCGGTGCAACACCGCCGAACACTGTGAGTTTCTCATTGTTGTTTTTAGTATGGGTTTGGTTTGAAATTTTTGACTCTGGTACGCTTTCTGCCCACAGGCTTCGGCTTAGGCTCAGGCGTAGGCTTTGGTTTAGGCCCAGGCGTAGGTTTTGGTTTAGGCTCAGGCGTAGACTTTGGATTTATCGCAGGCGTAGGCTTAAGCTTGAGTTTAGGAATAGGTTCAACTTTAACCTGAGTCATTGCTTATGCCGTTGTCTAATCCTGAGCCTAATCCTAAGCCTAAACTTGAGCCTTACATTTGCGGGCGTAAGTATACAAGAGCCAAATTTCTAGTAGCAGTATCAGGACCATTACCAGCGGAAGATCTTATATAGGAGGCCGCAGTTTTTTCAACGAAACTGAGTGTTAAGAATCATGATTTTTCTATCTGGTCACTTCCCATCCTCTCACCCTGACCGTAATGTTTTGAGCCTAAAAGTATCGATTTAAAGTTTATATTCGAATGAAATAATGGATAACAATATAAATGTCCCATACAGATTGTTCAACTTTCAAGGTAGTACGAAAACTTTCAAATAATGTTTATTTAACTTACATACGATTAGTGGTTTGAACACAGTTTAATTATAATAGAAAAAGACTTTTAGTTTAAAATTTTTTTAATACAATTCGATAACAAAACTGCACAAACACACCCGGCGACTCTGCCATAAACATGGAAAGTAAAGTGACCCGCTTACTTCCAAGTCGTAGTTTCGCCGAGCTTGATAAGGTAACGTTATGAATTGCCAGTGCCAGTTGGGCATTTTGAAAACAAAAATACCTAGCTAATAAAGATTATTTGAATAAAAAAGCTATCGCTAGCTTAATGATTGGTCGTGTTGCAATACGGGAATAAAAGGACCTGACCAGAAAGCGCAGCTGCAATTCTGTAACAAGAACTTTTTCTTTACTAACAGAGAGCAGTATTATTTGAATTGCTAGCTAATGTGCTGCTGTTTGTAATTTTTTTCACTGTGTGAAGTGGGATGTCAATTCAAGTGAATGCTATCTTTTGAGTTTACTAACGGGTTCATGATGTTAAACACGATTACAATCCATGTTATAAATGGAAACAAGTAGGATTGTAACCGCTACGACACAAAGTAGTGATAAAATAACAACTTTCCCTAATTGAATCTTAATTTTTCATTTTTGTTTATTAGTTGCTGTCGGGGGTTCAAACAAGGAGAGGGTTGCAACGGATATATCCCCTGTGAAATTTTATGGTGACACAAGGAAAAAGAGTTTTGCGGGCTTAAACAACTTTCTACATTCTAGATATCAAAAATTTTATTTTACATAAAGTTATACGCTTCCGAACGAAAACCTTTGTATGGCCCTTGCGTGCTGACTTTACTCAACTTGACAACATTAAAAATTGTGAAATATTGCTCTACGACTATTACGTAAGAAACTTCATGCAGACAGTCTGATGCGCCCAGAACCGAATCTTAGGAGTCGCGTGGGATATATATGATTGAAAAAATTCGAGAGCGAAGAGAGCAAGAAAATGAACGCCACTTCAGCGCTAAACCTTTGTAGTGGGGCCCCCATTTTGGGTCTGCCAGCGGTAGCTAGACGTTCATTTTGAACGGCGTCCCTTGATTTCGTAACACATTACTACTTGGGTAGTACCAGCGTGGCAAAACAGTCCGACGTGATTAATGATGATAGTAAGATTAAGTGTCTAATGTAATAAGCCGTAATTTAGGTACCGGAAACTCCAGAACAGGTGAGTTTTACACAACACTATCCTGGGATTCTATATTGGTTAACGTCCGAACGTATTGGGAACGCATTGTTAATCATTAGGGTTTCCTTATTTTAGGGTAATTTGTGGTGTTATTTAGTTTGGGCAAAAATATATCTAATTTTTACTGCAACTTGCGAATATATCGAATGACGTTGTTCACACGTTGCTTCGTAGTGTTTTTTTCTCACAATTTACCACTTTGTATTCATCATATTCTGTGGTCGGTAAATGAAAATTTAAAGTACTTTTTCAACTATCCAAATACTGTTAAATCAAAAGTAAAAATGACAATTATCTATTGAACAGTGAGAACTATTGACAAACGTATGAACAATCAAAAACATCAAACAAACACTCTTGTGCGTTTTTGTCACGTTTAAGACTAAAAGCTTGGGTTTTGTCCTAAACCTAAGCGTAATCCTAAGCAGTGGGGTGAAAAGAGTACGAAAGCACCGAAAAATTATACTAATAATTTTGGTGTTTACTTATTTTTTGGCCACTCGAAAAATATGTTGCTCAGTTTTAAACAACTGCCGAGTGACTGTACTGGTTATTAAGGTATTGCTTACGCATAAACGACGCCCGCTCGAAATTTTGCCGTTACCACGAATTGAATCTGGCAATGCAATGCAAAGTTTATCATCCGTACGAACCGGGTACGGTTCGTTAAACCCTGCGACCTGTAACACAACCCGACCAGTGGTGGCACCGGCAACAAATGCATCCCTTCTGAACGTCGCGCTAACAGCCCAATGTCCACTTATACCTACTCATTTCGTCACTTGCCAGTCGGGTCCATTTGCCCTGGTTGGGTTGGAACCTGGTACAGCAGATCACACTTATGTCCGCACAACCCTAGCAGACGCTTACCCACAGCGGCACGAAACTTCTCTTGAAAATATAGAAATCGTCGAGGCAAGTCCATTCTGCGTATGTTTTAAGTAATAACGCTTCGTTATGCCGACTTGTGAATGAAAAACCATCCTTGGCTACAATAATGCTGTTCGTTATAGAGCATTTTTATTACGTTTGTGTTGAGCTTTGATTATTGAATGTTTAAAGTAATCGATTAATCATTGTGGTGGCTCAAACAAGAAGGGGGTTGAAGTAATAAGGGAATGTCCGTTTTGAGTCCCAATCAATAGGAGTCTGTACAGTCTGTATTGCTTATTAGCGTGTGTCAGCGAATACTGCGAACAAAGACCATAAGTCCTAGTTTGAGTTTAAAAAGGTTAGAAGTATGGCCTAGGCTGCGCAGATATGTTTCCGCTGACTAACTACAACCATCAAAGTCTGAACCTATAAAACGTGTGGCCAACTATACTTTTACGGCCATAGCGCTGGATTAAACATATTCCTAAGCGTAAGCCTATGCGTAAAAAATAACTGTTAATTCTGAGCCTATGCCTAAGAAAAAATATGCAATTGTTCCTGAAAACTAGACGACCCTAAAGTAAATGCCTTACCATATGTATTAACATGCAATCCTATGCTTTGTATGCACGTTGGATGGCTTCTTTTAAATTTATCCACAATATGCTAAATTGATGCTTACACTAATCGTAGCCAGTGGTTTACCTTATCAAGATAACTTGTTTGAAAAGATCCTAAGTTTATCAATATGCAAGAGTCTATAGCTTGTGCATTTCTCCACACGGTGTACACGAGTTAAAGTAAATGACGCATTATGACGCTTCACTTTAACATATGTCATTATAAGCGATAATTGCTCTACGAAAATTTAAAATTCGTACGCTTATTTCTTTACAATTCGAAATAAAGATGCAAAAAGCTATTAATTGCCTATTTTTATAAAGATATTTTCAGCTTACTTATTTGCATAAAAATTGCGTAGGGAAATAGTTAGGGTGAAGTATAACTGAACCCGGTAACACGTGTTTGCCGGTACCTAAGGTTCGTCATACATAACTTATTAAATTATTCACAGTGGTTGATCCATAATGGTCGTTAATGTATGTCCCGCTAGTAGTCCTGTTGCCCTGAAAATGGTGTGGAGCCAATGGTTCGTCTTAAGCTCGAGATAGCGAGACTGCATCAGGAATTCAAAATTTTTTAGCATTCCGTGTCTGCTTGGTCTTTTGCTTGAAACCGGTAGCCAGTTCAAAAAGCTTTGGGGGCTAAAAATTTTTCATGATGGGCATGCAAAGGCTTCAAATGACCTACTAGCGAGGCTGAAACTTTATTTTGTGGAAGCCAAAGTTTCTTCTGGTGGGCTGATCCCTCAGGTGCTCCAATGTCTACGGGTCCGTGTTGATAGCGTGTTTAATTGCTGAAAACCTTCCAGACTATATGATTAGCTATATTTCAAGAAACTTATGTTTAAACAGTTCACTGTAAACTTCAATGAGTTGGTTTTAACTCAGAATGAGTTGAATCCACTCAAAAGTCTAAGCTCTGATTTAGGTCTTTCAGAACTCAGATTTAGGTCTTTCAGAACTCAGAATTCTGAATTGGTTTAACTCATCCTGAGTCAATTAATCAACTAAACCAGAATTCAATCAGCTCAGAAGTGAGCTGATTTTTCTGTTATTAAGGCAGAAAATACCTAGAAATGACTAAATTCTCTCTTTGAGTTGGTTAATCCACTCATCGGAATTTACAGTGTTAACATTAGTTCAGGTTAGTTATTTTGTATAACCACATTTTTGTAAACCTTACAACTACTCCTACGACACCTGGAAATATTTAAATTAAACAATGTTTAACTGAGTTATTTTTTCAAGTGATAATTTTTGAGTTCAACTTTTTGTCTCTGCACGGGGCTTTTCCTGACGTTTTACACCTTTTATTAATGTTTTAATTACAAACCCTTGGAGCTTGTTGTTTTTAACTTGAAGTTTAGAATTGGAATTAAATAAATTTATAGCGATCTTTTCGACTCAAGTTGAACCGGATGTCAGCGACTTTTGTTTGTTCATTGTTGGAGATGCGTGACTGTATAGAAATATGGGCCAATGCGTAGAACATGGCCGTAACAGTAGTAAAAGCATATGTCTAAGCATAAGCCCAAGCCTAAGCAAAATATTTGTCTGAAGCTTAAGCTTACTTTATTGCAGTGCCACAGAAAAACGTTCCGGAATTGCCTGTTCTTTACATGAGCCGAAATATGTTACCCTAAAATGGTTGTCTGGGACCTGGTGTCTTCAACCTTAATTGTATGTTTTGAGCAGGTTTTTACGTTTTATCTTTACGTATAGATTTCGGTATCGTATACTTTATTTTTATATACTTTTTCTTACAAACCCAAGCGTAAGGACCATATTCTTAAATGTATGTAGCAACTATCACTAGTTAGTAGTAATACGTTTTCAAACACGCGAATGGCGACAGCTGTAAATCTGAAATTTTGTAGCGCAACGGAGTATTTAACTTTAATTCAAGAAACGAGCTAAATGTTGACGCTCATCGTTTCTTAGTTAAAAAGTGACAGAACCAAATGCCAACTGATGATAGCTGCTACATATATATGCGAATAATTACATAGGCTTTATGAAAGTTTAAAAAATATTCAATAATAATTCATTAATATGGTTTTGATATTAAAATTTCAGGGACCATCGAGTTTGTTTGGTCGTCTTGTGGATGCCGTGAAAGACAAAACAGTCAAAAGTGTTGAAAGTCTTGATCAAATCGCTGCCGGTGGCGTCCGAACGCCTACAGCGTCTGGTCGAAATACACCACGAGAAATTGGGTCATCATTGAGGTACGTGTTTATATTCTGAATTACAAACCACCTGTATTTTGCAAACAGGCGCGCTGCCAAGGTTTTAATTTGATTGGCGGTTAAAAGTGCTATAATTTTGATATTTCTCGAAAATCTTGAAAAGTAAAGAATTTAAAGATTTCTACTCTTGTGGCCAAACGCTGTAAAATTGCGTAAAATTGCAAAAACTTTAAGAATGATAATTCAGTTTCCAATGTCACTTTTTGATTAAGCAGCTGAAAAAGCAGGATTGAGATGTATTCAAATTTTTGCAAATAGAATTAGCCCCAAAACCAGGAATTTTTAGTAGTGGATGCAAGATTACCGGGGGGAAGCAACGAAAATTGTTGTAATATAGGATTTTTGTATGCTGTTGACGCCAATTCGTCCAGGAAAGTGCGACGCAGTTCGAAGGTGGTTGGGTCTCATCCCGCGTTCTTATCTCGTATTTTCGGGCCTGGATTTGTGAATTTGAACTTTTCAGTACGCAGGCTGTTCTCAAATTTTCTATTTGGTTTCAGCATCGACAAAACTGGCTCGTCAGGTCCGCTTCAACGGACGTTTAGCTTCTTACGGCGCAACAGCGCCCGAAAACGTGAACGAGACATCGATGCTGTTGGATCACAGGTAAACGTTTACATTTTCGTTCTCGTGATTTTTGTATATTTTTAATTATTGTTTATTTTTTATTGTTTAGTAACGGTTACATTTTATCCCCCAGACAACAAGTCGACTGACATTTTGTAACCCAACATCTGGTACGCCAGACTGTTTGTCGTCCACCAATAGGTTTGTGCTCAGGCTTCCGGCATTAAGGGTTATGCTTAGACTTCGTTAGCGGTACGGCGGCAAGCTGTCAGGCGATGAACCGTTGTATCTTTTTCGCTTAACTCCACGTTATATTTCAACATTCATAACTTTTTCTTCGTATAAATTTTGTCACCGACACGTTATCAGTTGACCTATTGGGCTTTGTTTCAAAAAATCTTTCAATCATGCTCTCGGGTACTAAAATAAACTTAGTATTCGCAAAAACTATCCACGCGGATTTTACTCTGCTGGCACTGAATAAACCAAAAATCATTCATTCGAGCACGAATTTGTTCAACTACGAATGAAATATAACTTTAAATCGGTAGTATAAACAGTCGATGATGACTCAAAGCGTGCAACTTACCGAAAAATGCATTGAACGAAAAGTACCGGCGCGCGTTGCATTTTTTGTTTACCCCCTATATCGAGAACTCCATGTTTTGCCGCACGTTGCTTTGGAAAATGCTCCTAAACTCATTTGAATAACACTTGAGAATTTTATATAAGTAATTTTTGCTAACCTAAACTGACACGTGTCTGAACTATCAATGAGGAACATATGCATTTAGTCTTGCCTGATTTAGGTATAACAGAGTAAAAATTTAATATCCGTATAGCGCATCGGTAGGTATGATATGCGGGTACAGTTGTACTGCCTGATTTTTCGAAGCTGCTATTTTATATACGTGGCTATATAGCAGCGTTTCCAAGAATATTTCGAGACGGGTTGAGGAAAAGTGGAAAAGTGTCCAAGCATAGTGTTTTCATGCAGTTGGTGGTTGATACTTACACGGTATCACAACGCTTCGTCGCTCGGCAACTTATAGCACAACAATTTTTAGTCCGACATTTAACCGCCTCAACAAATCGTCTCCCATCATTATGCTTAGCTTTGAGCTTACGCTTAGGATTACGCTTAGGATTATGCTTAATTTCGTGTCATAAGCTTTAGGACACTGTTTGGCGACAAGTTGTCTTGCGACGAATTGTCGTAGATTCGGTTACGATTAAGTTTATATAACCGAATTGAATATATGTTTTATATAAAATATTGTTTTCCATCCACACTTAGGTGACACTAATGCGATATCCATATTTCGAATACGACCCGATTTACGAGGAGGTAACTGCGAGTGATGAAACACAATCATTTGTGAGTGGCTCCAAAAACCACGTATATTATTATTTAGTCGAGTTTGTGTTAATTTTAGTTCATACATCACATATAAATATATTCACCATGGCACCCGGACTAGTGATTTGATGTGTGTACAGGGGTGCAGCAGCTAATCTCGAAACAATTAGGGCCACATAACGCGTTCGTCCGTGAAATACCTATAATGATGGCAGAAACCTCATGAGCGGAGCGAGCTCGAAGCGAAACAAATTTTATTCGTTAAATTTTCTCATTTACAATAAATATTCAAACTTTTCTGACTTCGAAAACGGAGGACCGCTAACCCCCCCCTTGGCTGCTGCGCCACTGTGAGTGTTTGTTTGCCGAATCAGTTTGCAATATATTTATTGCACGTAGAACCCCTCTGTGTGTGTGAGGTTTGAAATGTGCTATCGTTTTTAGTTTCTAGGGCTAGGTGTGACCGGACCATTATGACCAATTTTGGAGCCAAACTTGTAATAATTTCATACGCTGTTCCCAGCGTCAGTAGCACCCTTTACACCCTGTTTGAAACATAAGCATTGTTCGTTAACTTCTAGATTGGGTGTTCTGCTTTCTCTCTTATACATTTAGAATCAAATTCATTTACACTGATATATCTGCTATGAAAATGATTCTTATGACTTCAAACAGTACATTGCCGCTATAAACCATTCAGTGGGCGAAGGATCCGTCGGATACACAACCAGATCCATTGGACTGAGGATCCGCCGGATCCACAACCGGAGCTAGAGGGGAGAGGACGCCGTACACCCCAGTCAGAACTTTTTTTATCGACAAATGAGTAGTCTCCTTACAAATTTTAACTTTCAGTGTCCACGTACTAATTTAGGCAAATCTGTACCGTCCTGTGTCAGTATATCACAAAAATGTCGCCTGTGGTGTTGTTTGCATTCCATCTCTATTAACATGAATATAGTACGCCAAGTTGCAATACGTTTTTCATCTTGTCCTTGGACCTCTTCGCTTCGCCAACGTGTGTAGTCAATAAGTTTCCACTAGATGGTACCCAGGAATTTATATTATTTTCTAACGTTTCACCGAAGTTTCTTCTAGTCATTATGGTAAATGTTAGACTATATTTGTAATAAATTCTAGTCTCAATTTTGATCGCATTCTGTGGCTTGGAAGCGTTCCATCGTTTTTAAATTATATCACAGATGTAACAGTTTTTTTTCTCTCGGATGAATTTAGGACCAAATTGTAAAACCATTTTATTAACTTGAACAAAATTTGCCTTTGTGTGTGATTTTAAAATTATTAATTTAGTTTTTAGTGCAACTCTAATTATTTGCGCTTGGTTGAATTGAGAAGCAATCATAAAAATTATTAAATCTCATTTGGAAGCCGGATCAAAGCTAAAATTCTGCAAGCGGGCACAATGTTCTCGTTAAAAATTCGAATGGCGTTGAGGATAGTTTCTGAAACGTATGGACAAAAACTTAGGAAAAAAAGGTTTTTGACCAATAAAACCCATATGATCTATACCATTGTTTGTAAGACGAACAATACCTACACCATTACATTCAAAAGTTAAGGAACAATATTCGGCAGTACAGCAGGAAGTTTATCTTGCATGATTTCATTTAAACGTACTACAGTTTGCTAGACTGGACCAGTGCCTTTAATTTTGGCTCAACTAATCCTATAATTAGTCGTATTCAAGTTTGCTATGCGACCAATCTCTGTGCAATTTGCAAGCAAAATTTCGCTCACAGATTTCTGTATTGTAGTCGAAAAAATTTGGCCAGGGGGGAACGGATATGTTCGTAGAAGACGGCACCCATACCATCGTAGTAGTGACAATGAGTAAAGGCAAAAATTAAACTTGATTCTGTTAGATGTGACAAGCCTTACAAGATTAGTGGAAGCTCTAAAATGTGTGTTCGTTGTGTGAGTTAGATTTGTTGCAAGTATATATTGGTTTCACCGTCTTTCAATTATTTACGTTTCACACTTTTAATTTTCTGCGAACGAGGAGATTGATATATATAATTTTTTAGGTTTGTATTTATTAGGCTGACTCAAAGTCTAAGCGTAAGCTCGAACCTAAGTTATGCCGAATTCTGAAAGCTTTGAAAAGTGATACGGAACTGTGAGAGACAAGTTTTAATCTTTGACGTGTAACGGCGTAGCTCAGATTTTTAAAAACAGAAATTGAAAAAATCCATTAGTCGCTAGTGAAACAGCTAAGACATTTTTAGTGAAATAGTTTCTGTTGTCTTGTTGTTTCAATAAACGAAGCATAATTTTCTAAAAGTCATTCGTCAAAATTTGATATTAATTATAAGTATTCGTTTACGTGTTGAAAGGTAAACAGTTTTACTTTACTTACCTAGCCAGTAACCAGGAACTGTTTTTGCTACTAAATTGGAAAAACAACATTACTTCATACGTCAGCCGTAAGTTTGCGTTCCCACAAACCCGAATGTATTTGTACTGCCCTCAAAATGAACCACGATAAAATCTTTTTCGGTTTTTACTGTAAGTAGAGAACACTCTTCAAACATACTTTGTAAGTAAATAATTTAGCTTAGACCGCGGCGGTTGTTTTGTTAGGAATCAACGTTGCCTATGTGCATGATTTAGAATTATCAGTAAAATACCTTATACATTACTATAGATTATAGGCACCGGCTAGTGTATCGCAAGAGAGTGCTGCGCGCCTTCGTTTATTTTCTATTAGCAATATAGATATCTGTATATAAAAATAAAAAAGTAAATAAAATGGCTGTTTAATCTAGCCAGCGTCGAACACAATTGAGTGGATAAAAAAAGATATCTCCTTCCGAAAATTTTGGAGACACTAATATAGTGGCACTTTTAGCACGCTTCAAAATAATGTGATGGATTCTACTTGTCAAATAAATATTTTCTCGCTCGCTAAAACTTTCATTTGTACTTTAAACCATCTAAAAATGAAATTCTGTCTACGCGTTCATTCTGACCAAACATTTTTGGCAGTGTCCACACTGTAGATTGTGATTGCTATAAAATAGTTGATATAAATGAAACATAATCACAATCTATGAAAACTGTTTTGAACGCATACTACTTGTTTACTATTAATGATCAGTTGCCAGCAATGACTAAACTAAGACATGCCCGTAGGCAAGGGTCAGTGAAGTGAGCATCGCAGTGGAAAAATTTTGGTTTCTTGAAAAGCTTCAACCTCGCTAGTAAGGCATCTTAAACCCTTGTATACTCCTTGTAATGACAGTTTTAACCCAGCAAATGGCGAAAAACATCGTTCCGCTTTCAAAACTGGGGGGGGGGTCGTTCCCCTCACTATTTGGAACGGAACATAGTGCTTTTATAATTATGTTATGTAGTTTTTACGACATTAAATGATAATAGACTTGCAATTTGAACGTAGAAAGGCTTGTGTAGAGCGCATACAGGATTTTTCAAATTGAACTCAGCGTATAACATTATCCTTTATCCTTTTAAGAATGCAAAACATTACAATTCTGCGGTTTTGCGTTTGCTTCAATTACACATGCTTAAATCATATATAAACGCACCCACAAAACACGAAGTGGATTTTGTTTAAAAGTTGAAACTAACAACAGTTGCAAAATATTGAATTATGGTAAATTGCATATTTCAGACTCAAAAGTTGCTCGGCGCCGACACACGATCACGGTCACCGTCTCCGGTTCCGGGTGGTGGATTAGGCCGTCACAGGCGACGCGACCTATCGCCTCGTCTTAGCGGAATCCGTGGCCGAAGTTTGCATCCAACAGTTGGTGCGAGTTCTTCTGATATCCCGTCGCTAGGATTTTCAAGCGCAGTTGATGATGTACTTGATATGGTTGATCAGGCAAAACAGGAGTATCACTTTGACAAGCTGAGAGGTAAGTTGTTTGTTTTTGTTCCGCTTTTTGTTTGTGCGCTCACTAACTTCAGACAATCGCCTTGCTTTAACCTAATTTACACAAGCAAGATTTTAAGAACTCGCAGCAGCAATTTGCAAGTGCAACTTTTTGCATCTAAATTTGTGGAAGTTTAAATAAAAGTTGCAGTTGCATTGTGCAGTTGGCGAAATTTTCTGTCAAAAATTTGCACAGAAAAATTGCAGTTGCGAGTTCTCGCTGAAAAAACTTGCGCGTGTGAATGTGGGTCAAAATGATTTCCTAGTAGTAAAATAGTCGATAATACACCTTTTTTCGTTACAAAAGTTCACTGTTTTGTAGCTAGATCGCACAACTGCAACTATAGTTGATTTGGGCATATATATTCTATTTTGTATGTGCAATTAGCAAGCAATACATCTTAAAATATTTTATACGTCACAAAATCATAGGCTGTGAAATTCTGCAAATTTGATTAAATTTCCATTTATAGAGGAATTTGAGTTTTACGGACACCACGCAGTTTATACTTGCAAACATACAACCGGTTAGGTGTAGGTACCATTGCGAGTTAATATTACTGGTTTTGAAGTCTTTTTAGCAAAGTTATGCCAAACGTTTCGAAACTTTTAGTATTGCGAAAAGTGGTGAAAAATTTGTAAAATTTTAATTCTCATTGCCTAGCATGTGCCGAAGCGAGTAAAAAGCTGGAATTAGAATTAATATTTTGGTTTATAAATTTAGTATGCAACGGGACGCGTAGTAGTAGAACTTGCGTAGTATATGTTATGCACAAACTGTACATAAACACTTTTATCAGTTGCTTTAAGTTAACATCATTGCTGTTTTTCTGGCACGCTGGTATTGGAAAATCTCGACCGTAATACTGCTTGTTAGATTTCAAATTGAGTATTCTACAGTTTCAAGTGTTAAATTTAACGAAAATGTTTCATTTCCTAGACTTGGTCAACATATTAATATTTAATTGATACAAAATTATCGTTCATTATAGCACAGGTTTGGCGAATACACGCTAACTAATGACATCTAACACAAAATATTTATGCACAGACTTTATTTCAAATAAAACAAACTTACAGTTTAGTTTAATTTTGATTTTAAAAAATCTGCGTTAAACTTTAATAATCGCTGGTCTGTTAATACCGTCTTAATGGAAAAAACTTACTTTTCTGGGCAAGACCCACAATTATTAAGCACACTTTCCTTAAGTGTTTGAGTACAACTTTTGTTTGATATACGAAATTTCGGGGCACCCTTTTAGTGATGTGGAAAGGCGAATTTTGGTAAAATGGTTCAAATTAAAAATAATTTGAAATCGTCAGGTCAGGTAATAAGGACGCATTGCGTTGCGTTTCATATACCTTTAAATCTTTAAAAAAACTGTTGCTAATAATTATTTACACATGAAAATTTTAATATTTTGATGAATAGCTTATTTCAATGGCGGTATGTAATAAAGTTAAATTTGAAATTAAAAATTTTATGCTCATAATCAAATAATGTTTTCTAAATAAAACAAAAGTGTTTGATACGGTATGTGACACATCCAGGGTTATCATTCAAAGCATAAAAAAGTCGAGCCGGTTTCATCATTTATAGTTTGTGAAACATCCATTAATACGTTTGGGTATCTGTTCCCTAGAATCTCAAATGTTTGCATTTCATTCATGAAAATTTTTTAGGCTCCCTACCATGTTGATATGGCATAGCGCCTAGAAATATCTAAGTTTATGCAAATAAAACTGCGTTGGCGTTTTATTGCAACCATAACTTGCTTACAGAACACAGACAGCATATTTTGGTAGAGAGGGCTAAAATTTTTTAGCATAAGCATATAAGGGTTGTAGAAGACTTAGCCACGTTCTCCCTTCGATTCTTCTGTTTCTACGTGTCCGCTTGCTTATCGTGTCCAAATTTTTCCTGTAACCTCAGACTGAATTCAGCCCATCGGAAAAGTATGACTGCGCAGAAACTTAATTAATAATCGTTTATTGTGTTCACTTTTGCACTATTGTTTTCTTTCTATTTTTTTCCATTTACGCGCACAGGTTCAACGTCCACGACAAAGCTGTAGTTTTATTATTATAATGTGAAACTCGGATGCCATTCAAATGCTCACACAAAAAAAGCGTACCCGCGTATTTAACAACCTACAGCGAAACAGTGTTCACGTTTGTATCACGATTACTATCTCGGTTCAGTCAACATCATTATTTTGTATTCATTTTCTAACGGTATATGTTAATAACAAGACTGTACGATGCGTGTATATTAATATTTCATTTCAACTATCACAGATGTTGCACTTGTATCTGAGTTGGGCGTTTATTTTTTGCCAAAACCACCCTATTTTGTGATGGCTTCGTCGACTTCAATCCGAGAATCGAAAAAACATAACTGAAAATTATTATATTACAATTATGGGTTGTGTCATTTTGACGTAACCGTTTATGGTTTGATTTAATATAACCTTGGCTATACGTAATACTACGTTCAAATCGACCTGTTTTGTGTGATTGAACTCTCAAAATGTTGGTATTTTACGATAGTGTTTATGACTTTGTTCGCAAAGAGATTTTCTTGTTAAAAATTCTCGCCCAGATCAACTCCTACTGTGATTGGTGGTTATGACTTTGACGTTAGATGTGGTGGTGGTGGGGGGGGGGAACGGGGAAATTGTGAAAAAGACTACTTTTTGCTGCTGCACAACTTATCAGTTCAAATTGTGCGATGTGTAATGAACCAGACGCCAGCAGTGTATTGGAGGATTAACGCTTAAGATGTGAGTGAGTTATTGGTTTTGATACCGTTTCTATGTTTTTTTTGCCATTTTCAATTTGTTTCTCCGGTTATGCTCGCATTGCGAACGTAACTATTTTAGTTTTAACATTGCTAAGGTAGAAATGGATTTGAAAGATTTAGCTGAATAACTGTATTTTTGCTTATTCAACAACGAATAGTATACAACAAGCCAAGTCCCTGCAACGGCGAATTGTTTCCAAACGCGAGCGGAAAGCTTTTAAAGTGGGGCGATAAAATATTTGGCCTACCAGAAGACAACGATTGCTGTTTTCAACGCTATAACAGCTTGGATGCTGTAGTTAAACTGACCAGTCGGGTGGTTGTTAGCCAGTTGAAATTTAATTTTGAAAAGTTTCTGAGTCGGTATGAATTTTTTTATACAAACGGGCGTTCAGTAAGCGCAAGCTCCACTTCTTAACGCCCTACCGTAGTAGATAATCCGTTTTGAGTTAAAATTATTCAAAACTAAACATCAGCTTGTAAAATTTTCACTTGTTTAAATACATTTCGCCCTTTAACTCGTTAAAATAAGTTAACCCTAATTGTTTACAAATCGCAGATTTACTTCTGGACAATGTTCGTTGATCTACTTCAATTTAAATCGTTAGAATTGAACTGGTATAGCGTTTGGAATGGCTCAGTACGTGGTCTGAAAGTAGCCCAAGTCCCCAAAGGAAAAGGGTTCCTGTGTCATTTAGGTATTCGTTCGCTTATTTGACAGTAATTTCAAGAACATCACCAAGTCTAAAGACAAATGTTAGAGACAGTTTTTGTCGTACCTTAGGTAAAATATTTAGTTTTGTAAGCTTAAATGTGAACGTGATTTTTAACTTTGTAAAGCTAACTTCAGTTTTATCATTTGAGTGGTTTGCTCAGAGATTGTCGGCCAGGAACATTTTCAGCCAAAAACAAGTTCGAAGACGGTAATGGCGGATCCAGGGGGTGGCGGAGGACGTATCTCCCTATTTGCAAAGTGAATGGATCATCTAAAGCTCACAATGTATTTTCTAGCCGATTAAATAAAAAATGGTGAGGTTGCAACACAAATTCAAAATTTCGCACCTTCAGCGCAACTGGTCAATCTTAAAGTATAAAAAACCTACGCTTTTTAAAATTGTAAAACTTCGGAACACAAAAAATAACCTCTGCCACCGAAAAAGATCCTTGATCTGCCACTTGGAAGCTGGTAAAATTGATTAAGCTTAAATTTGAATCAAAATCTGTCTCTACGAGTCTATTCATACTGTCAATTGGGGTTTTTCTTTGATTTTTGATACAAAATAATGCGTCTGATGCGCGACTTATTTATACCGTTTTTGGTGAACAAAATTATTAAAAATATTGAGAAATCGAAGGCAAACATTATTCAACGCAGACTGATTCGCATCAGATGTGGTTCATGAAAGTATGAATAGGCCGTAAAACTGAAACAGATTAAACTTTTGAACAAATTCAAATTGTGAACTCGTTCTAATATAATAATCTACTAAGCATCACTGAGCAAATCACATTAATTAACATCCTACGCTTTGGCATAGTCTGCCAATCTGCTATTTTTGTAATGGCTCAACTGTTCTATTTTTTCTCTTCATCTTCTAAAGGCCTATTTTTATTTTCATGAATTTCATACGCGTTTGATGCGACTAGTATCAGTTTTTATCAAGAGTGGATGATCACTCTTGGACAACAGTATGCAACTTAATAGATTCTGCGTAGAAAAGAATCTACCCAGCGCGTGTTGTGTTTTTCTGATGTTTCCTATGTCTGGGGGTATATCAAAATCTTGATCAGTAGAAAAAAATGCTTTATAGTATGATTACAAACGCAAGTTTCGATTATATTTTAAAATTCGCGTTCGACATAGCGTGGATTAAATGGAAAAACACTTCCCTTCCCAAATATGGATTATGGTAGGACCGAAAAGCAATGCGTGCTGGTAGATTTGGTGCCACGCAAACCAAGGTAAGTTGCGTAGTCTTGTCTTAGAATCATTATCGACTCTTGGTTTTAGTGACAGCGGCGGTTCAGATCTTTAGAGTTGTACTTGTCTTAGTTTACTTGACATTTGTGACAAGGAACACAGAGGCACATTTAAGTTGAAAAGGAATGTAGCCTATTGTAACATTTTTGCAATGTCTACCGTCATTTGCGCTTCGTCTAAACAGCTCTGATTGTTTTTAGCCAAAATTTAAATTTGTGTAACAGTCAATAGTCTCATATTGACTAAAAGATTTTGCCGACAACAATAACATCAAACCTAAAGCCGCTTCAAAATACTGTTTAAATTAATTTTAACGTTTCGCTCGTCAAGTTGCAGGATTGAGATTTTGCAGCCACAGATGATATCTGCTATGTCTTCTATTGCAGAATATTTTTGTCCAAAATTCGAATTATAATCTTTCCTGTTATCCTAATCCTTCTCAGGGCTTCTCATAACGTCCTCATATCATTTTATAACAAAGATAGAACTTGGAAAAAATTGATTATTATAATTTTAATGCCACTCGCTTGGGGTCGATCAAAAATTGTCAAAACGTTTTGGGATTTATGAAAAATTCGACGCAGTTTGTGAAAGCTGAATCAAATAAGACAATTCTTTTAAGCCAATTTAGCACTGGTTCGTGCGTTTTGCTCAATCCACTTATTTTTGCTATCTTTAATCGTTGATAGTGGATCAGTTTATTTGTTGAAACTATCCCATGGTACTGGATGTAGATGGTGATGCCACATTTGACACTAATATTCAACAGCTTATCGTATCCGGATTCTCGAAAGCTGTAGCTGCTGCTGACATTATTCATACGTATATATATATTATTTCAGCTATACATTTCACAAGGGGGCACCCATCATCTTATTGATAGGAGGCCTTTGATACCCTAACGGCCGAACTGGCTATTATACTTGAAATAATGCTTGACTTCTAATATACATATAGGTACGTTATTCGTTAGTTACGATGCCTGTCGATATTTGCTGATAAATGCTGTACTCAGTCCCTAATTATCAGTTAACCACCAGGACCCGTACCCAAGGGGGGACAGAGAAGCTGAGCGCCCCCCCAAATGAAAAAATTTTTGCTTGTAAGTCAACCAACTCTTGTACGTCCCTTCTGAAAATCTATTAGTCTCCCTGGCTGAGCGAGCTGGTTACAGGCCTGTTACCACCCGTACATTCCCAATCAGGTGTAGTCTTGTTTTCCAGTAGTAGTTCTGTGTTAAAACATAACATAATTTTCCAGGGATTTCTCCACTCACTTTTATTCGTAAAGCAAACATATTTAGAAATAACACCATTGCTTATGCAAGAGCGCATCAAAGGTGGCCAATGGGTTCATTGGGGTAACGCGAAACTTTTGTTTATTAACCAACCAAAAAGTTTTTTCAAATAGAAAATCAAAAATTGCTTCGCGTCGGACGGTATCAGTCGAGTGTCTGCGCCAAGACCGCTCTGTGCTGCTACTTATCGTCATTTTTGACGTACGTTTTAATATTTCGTGGGCTTCAACGTATGAACCTCTAAGTTTTTACTGGGTCCACCACACTGGCACAAACAACATGTTTATTAATAGAAAACTATTTTGAAATTCTGGCATCATACTTGAGCATATACAGCTTTTTCGTGGCCGCAGAAGTTGAAAACCGCTACTAGTCAATTCTTTTTTTTATTTGTTTTGTAACTGTTTTGTTTTGTTTTGTTGCTCTCTTCTTTTATTTATATACTTTTTGCTTTTTGTATAATTGTGATGTTGTGAAATATAATAAGTGTTTCGAGGGAAAGGAAACTGTCAGATCTTTAATGAGTAATCGTGTCAAAATGTGTTACGCGTTCAGAAAATCGCGTTTATATGCAAGCGGAAATAACTTTTTGATAAACGCTACGAAGCCTTTTTTAGCGTTTTGCAACGCTAGTAATAAATGAGTTTAAAATAGTTGCTATACCGCTTGGACTCCAAACAACTTCCCATTGGCAATTTACCGTCTTAAAGTTAATTTTCAAGTTTTAACTATACTCAATAAAATGTTCATTTGCTACATAATATCTGTCAGTCTTCAGCTATCGAAAGTAAGCAAGGATTAAAATCTTAAATCCTAAAATTCTGAATTTGGTCTTAAATTTATTGTAGATGGACACCAGATATCCGGATATGAAAAATATACGGATAGCTGACGAAAAGAAATTCTGTATTCAAGCCTGAGTTAAAATATTGAACCAGATTCCTGCAAAATTCCATGATGGTTTAAAATTTTGATTTCTTAAAACATGCTAAAATTATAAAGCTTCAGTTTAGCTTGATATTTATCGGAATAATGACTTCGTTTTTAAATTATCTCAAAGTAGCCCAGTGAAAATTTTGCATCGAATACGCACCGTCAACTACTAAATTTATTATCTTTGTAGCAAACAAAGTTTACTTAATATATGCATGTATCAAGTCGCGTCGTGAGATTATATACTGGACGTCATTTTAAATTCGGATCACTCTTGATTTAATAAGACGCCAAGCCCAACTAAGTCTGATGCTAATTAGAAAAACGCTAGCTTGCAAATCTGGCAATCTGTAAAGGGCACATTTTAATTCCCCATAACACAAAACCTCTCAGCTCATAACTTTTGGATTCAAACCCCTCCACGCTAAGCGACTTTCTCCTCATACGCTAAAACAGTTCAAAAGTAGGTACTTTATCAGCGATTCTAGCTGTCTGAATAATAAACAGCTTAGTGTGGAGTCCCATCTTGTGTAGTGTTGTTTCAAAATGCGGAAGGTTCAAGGAAACCGCAACGTCTCCCCTGAGAGAAAAAAGTACAAAAATGATTCAAAAAGTTTGGTTGTTACAAAAAGTTTCCTCCTACATTTGTGTCGTGAAATTAATAGTAAATTAGGTGCGCTAAACCAGTCATCAAACGCAATAAATGACGCGATTCAACTCAGCGCGTCGCATTTAGACAGTAATATACATGAAAAATATAGATTTCTGAACTGTTCAGAATACATTTTTGGTTCCGTTGTAGTCTAATAAGATCACAAAAAGTGAAAGTATATATTTAAGTCTGAAAAAATGGAAATTTAACTGAAATTATCAGAGGGAGATTATAAGGAGCCAAATCGCCATTATGTACCGATACATTAAGACTAGCGTGTCCTGAAGATATGGACAAATATTGCTTTTAGCAATGCAACAACCAAAACATATTCCTAAGTTTAAGCCTCATCAGCGTAAAAAAACATGTCTAAAACAAAGCTTAAGCCTAAGCTCAAGCAAAAAACATAATAGCCTAAAATTTAAGCCTGTATGTGATTCTGTGACTGCGTTGACAAAATTGTTGTGATTGCGCACTAATATCAACCAGTCATGTTTTGCTTGCTTTCTAGCAGCAATTACTTTGGCTGCAAGAAAAAGCAATTGCTGCTAGAAAACAAGCACAACCCGAAAAACAGTTCTGTTTACAACGTTTCGTTTGTCAACTCGAACAAATAGAGGTTTCGGGCACGGACGTTATACCACACCTTTCCATGCTTAATTTAGTTAACGTACATTTCGCACGCATTTGTCTTTGTTTACCAACGTTTTTGCACGATTATTTTATTAAATCTGATATAGTCAAAATGCTTACTAAATGCTTAATTCACAATATAAAAGAACGTTTTGCTATGTGTTGTGTTACAGCTTGGCTTAGAATTATTTGTTCCCTGCCTACTCATACCAGGTGACAGTTATAAACCTACCTCAGTAGTCGTTTTTGAAAAAATCGAAATTTTTGGTGTGGAAACAATATGTAAAGAAAGTTTTGATTATTTTGAGTGAAATTTAGTCATCTGTCGTTAGTGGCGGATCCAGGGCGATGGAGGATAAAATCCCCTACTGTCCCTGCCACGTTGAAAATTTTGCAATGCACATAGTTCAAAAAAGCTTTTTACACCGTGTTTTATAGCTAAATAGGTGAAAAATAAGACGAACTTACATCAGGAATTCAAAACTAATAAACAATGGTAAAACATCAAAAATGCAAAAAACACGCGTTAAAACTTTAAAATTTCGGAACACAAAAAGCATTTTACAGGAAAATCCTGGATCCGCCAATGTCTGTTGCCAGGAATGAAATGCTCATAGAAACCATTGTTTTGTAATAACATGTTGGTAATACCAGTTTGCTTATTTTACGTGTTTATGCGAAAAAAATTTGCTTGCGAAAAATAAAGCAATATTTTGTGTCATGAAACGGCAGCCTCTGAGAAAAGGCGTGGCCAGGGAATTCAGGGATCAAATCCACTTTTGGGATTATTGTAAACGCGATTTTAGATAGTTTCTCAGTTTGCAACACATGAACTCATCTTAGAAATTAATAATGCAACATGCAACACTGCTCCAAAATCCTGCTGACTGCGCTTTCGCCTCTAAGCTAGATTATCTGGAGAAAATTTCTGTAGCTTGAAGATTGCTTTGATACGTTCTTTGCGACAAGTGAACAGGTAAACAAATTTTATTTGCATTATTTAAAAATAATCATTTTCCTCCAATTTTTAGGTACTAATTTCCACTCCTCTGTGGGAGCGAGAAACGCCAATCGATCAGGGTTACCTAGAGCACGGGGCGGCGGCGTCGGTCACAACAAGCCGTCCCTATGGGCGCAACCAAAAGTAATGGAAACACCGTCGGCAACTCCACGCCATTCGCCACCGCTCAGATACAGCCAACGTCATATTCATTCTCAAGCAGCTATGCGTCACCCACCACATTTGTCTAGCCTCGCACCAAAACCGGGTGGCCCTGGATCTACTCGATTTCCTCCAACGGACCGGCCTTTTCGATCAACTTCACTTGAAGATCGCTCACCAAGTCCTGATACTGCTGCTGCAAACATGTCTTCTCGTAGCGGTCGAGGTGGACTGATTGCTTCGCGAGTTGGGGTTACAGCAACATCGCGAGAACTTTGCAACAGCGGAGCCAGTGCTGGCATACCGGACACCACAGGTCATTACTATCAAACCAGACCATTCGAATATGAAGACGCTTATTACGATACAGAAGTCGATACTGACGGCAGTGTTGTGCCGGTTCGTGATTACTTTGACGATAGCGAAGAACGGCAACAGCAACAACGACCAGGACCACTGGCACAAGCGAAACGACAGCTTCCACGCCCATCAAAGCATCATCACAGAAGTCACCGCGCACGATATGAGTTAGCTCCGATTCCAGGCAGCACCAGCTATATTAACGCTGGCGAGCCGGAACCGGATGAACTTGTCGAACGTCCATTACAAACTGATATGGTGGCTGGATTTGACAGCGGAGCCGATGACGCTTACAGCGGTAACACTCTACGTCGTAGAAGACACCATCAAGTGAACTCGATAGGCCAATCACATCACAACGACGATCATAATACGTACGGACCAGTGTTGCCATATACGACGCCAAGCTATTCTGAAGATAATTTTCGGAACTATTCTGTGGTTGCGCTATCACAATCGGCACCAACTCCTCCGCATTTACAAACTGGAGCGGCCACTGACGGCGGCGATGGCGGTGGTGGGACGAACCGGCTTCGGCCACCGACGCTACGAAGGCCGCAGCGTTCGTTCGATCGGCCTGCGCCACGATATATGCTAGGTCATCCAAGTTTTGCAAAATCACAATACGTTCCTTCACATCTCGTTGACGATGGTGTTGATTTTGCTCATAAACAGTCATACATCTTTCCGAGTGTTTCTCGTTCACCAACTGTGCCTTTTGCACCGCCGTTAATAGCCGGTCCGCCGCAGCCCCCTCAACCGGCCGTTGGGCCGCCATTTTTTGATCAGTCACTATCAAGATCAGCAGCAGCGGCCGCTAGCCAAGTAATCGTAGCTGGCAGCGGAGGCCCACCAGGCACAGATGTTGGCTTCAACTTTCCTCACGTTCTACCATCGCCAACTAACGGGCTTAATGGCGGTGACCGTCGAAGTATGTTACCATTTCCACCCCCGCCGTCGTTTGAATACGACGAAGCAGCAAATGCAGTTGTCGGTAGCAATCCGCCGGTCATATCGCTGCCACCGCCACAACCTGGACCACCACCCGGCCTTCAACCTAATGCCGTTGTTGTGGCCGAGCCTTTAGGAGGCACAGGTGCACCAACAACGGCCACAGTTGTTGGCGATATCATGGACGATATTGATTTGGATGACGGCGATGACGAAGCTATGTCGATTGACTTGGAGTCATTGCGTGATGATGGCCCAGCGAGTCCTGTACTACCTCCTACTCCGCGACACAGAACTGATATGCTCGCCCTTGCAGTTGGTACGCATCATCATTTAGCTTCTCAAGGCAATTATTTACATCCGGACGACGCCGCTGTTGCCGCAGCAGCTGCTGCTCAAGATTATCCCAGACGTCGATATTTTACAGCAACCCCTACCCCTGCAGGAACAGTGAGTAGAGATTTACAATCAAGCGCAAGAGATCTTGTTTCGTTGCAGCAACCCCAACAACAACACTTTATTCATCCAAGCAACAACAACCAGTTATCAGCAGTTCAGCTGACTCACGTTCCTCGAATTGGTAGCATTGCACCAGGACTTCCACAACCACCTTCGGTAATCACGTCGCAACAAGTAACTATTGTATCAGGCGCAGGCAAAGTAGACTCACACTATACACCTCATTCAATCTTGGCAACTGCTGGTTCACATCATCATCACAATCAACAACAACAACAACATAATCCACACGATCGAGTATCGCCTTATGCAGTCGGCACAGCTCCAAATCCAGGAGCTGAATTAAATCACGAATTCTTTACGCTTTCTAGGCCGCCATTCAAAGGGCTTCAGCAACATGCGTTACCACAGTTGCTCACTACAAGTCAACCACAGTCACAGATTGATCAGTATCAGCTACTCCGACAACATGTTGTTGCAGCTGCTGCTGTTGCGACTGGCGCCATTCAAAACGTTGTACCACAGGTTCTACAATCGATAGACACTACAGGGCAATCACAACAGCCACAAGTATTGAACAATTCTACTATCAAACATGCGCCACCGTTCAGTTCTCATCACCACCAACAACAACAACACGAACAACAAGTCAAACAAAATCTCTGGCAACATAATCATAATCAAGGCTCGTTGAACGCAGCGATCGCATTTCAACCCTCACAACCTCAACAACGGCAAGCGACACAAGGAGCTGTTGAACAATTTTCGCTACGTCGTTTTGCAGCACCAGTCGCCAACTTCCTACAATCAAGCGTACAACTCAAGTCTCAAGGACAGCAACAGCAACAGCAAAAACAAGAACAACAACAGCAACAACTACAGCAACAACAACTTCACCAACAACAACAACTGCAACAACAACAACAACTGCAACAACAACAACAACTGCAGCAACAACAACTCCAACATCAACAATTGCAACAAAAACAACAACAACTTCATGGTGTGCCTGTATCAGAAATCAACTCAGTGAACGCAGACAGTCTGTTTGTTTCGTCGAATCCTGCGGCACAATCGCACGCGACTGTCGCCGCTGTTGCAGCTGCATTTAAACAAGCATCAAACGGTCCAATTGTCAATCGCACTTCAAATATTGGAGCCGAAGCAATAGCTACAAACGACGAAATACAACAACACGCGTCTAATCGCGACTATACAACATTTTCGGCGGTGACTGCAAAACTTGATCATCAACAACAACTTCAACACCAACACCGTAACGCGAACACATCTGGACCGGTGCCGGCTGGTCGAAATCCGATTTCAAGTTCTATAGGACTGCCAGATGGTTCAAACCGAGTATACCCCTCGGATGGCGGTGTTAGATCTAGGGCGACGTCGCGACACTACAACGGGCAAAATAGTACCAAACCTGGGCCGTATGGAATGGACAATAACAATTCAAGTGTCCACTCACATCATAGGGCAAATACTGTTGATATAGTGACTAGTGGAAATGGTGATATTAATCGTGTAACACGAAGCGATGGACGTCATATTTCGGCAAAAGTATCATACGAAAAGTGGTGTTGAACCCCCTCCCTGGGACACAGTGATTTATACTGTCACTAAACACGCTATCATTGGTTTCTACTAAAACTATGCCATAATACGTATCTATTTTAGCAATAACCATTGAAGTAGTGTTGAAATTTCTGTCTGACTTTTATTTTTAACAAACCTGAACGAGTAGAATTTTAAAAGTAATTTAAATGTTACACAACCACCGAATGAGTAGAATTTAACGAAACACGTAACAACAGAAATTGCCAATACCTTCGGCAAATCTATAGAACAGGGGCGGAACGGTAGTATAGGCGTATTGCTAAGCCTAATACTAAACCTAAGCCTAAGCAAAAAAATTAGTCCACCTCCTAATCTTTACATGGGATATATTTCAAATAAAAATAATATGAGTAAAAAATATAAAACTATCTGTATCAATGTAGCAATGATAGTAAACTCGAGTCAGTGTGATCCTGGCAAATAGTTATGTAGTGCGAACCAATGGAAGCGGTATCAAGTCTTTGTACTCAAACGGAAAGAGAACTTCTTTGAGCATCTGTTTTTGAAACACATCTACCTATCTATCAACGAACGGAAGTGATAATAATCTTTGAAAATTCATTTCCTTTTATAAAACTACGGAAACTTCGGCGAAAATTCCACCGCAGCCGGAGTAAGAGGTTGATTTCAGATATCCTGCTGAAACTATAGCCCACTGCAGAGACAACGCCATAGAGTACAAATTTGAGAATTCCTAATATTGGCACATTATGAAACGTTTCTCGAATAAGTTAATTTGGCAATTATCACCTTTCTTGCTATTTTAAACTACCTGCCATTTCCGTTTGATCATGAAGGCCATAGTTTTTGATATTGGTATATTAATTTATTGTCTAGTGCCATTCGTATTTTTGATTTTTAATACGCTTTAATAATAATAATAAGTCAACTTTGGGTTTAAAATATTTTGTGTTATGAACTCCTCCAATTTTAAAGGGTCAAAACACACTCTTCACTTAAGGAAGGTTATTAAATTGAACTTTCAAAACCTTGTGATTATATAATAAATCAAACGTTAACATTTCAGCTAATCAGCTAATGTGTGAAGTTGGTTTTGTAACGAGGTCAATGAAATAGCAGAACGTTTACACTTGACTCTTAAAATGTTTAGAGTTAACAAAATTGTGTTAACAAACTTGCGTTAAACATATTTAGGGCAAGAATCATCAGATTAAACAAACATGCAAAAAATACATTAAAAATTGGCTTTATACGTAGTTTCTGGACGTAGCAATTCTTATTGTTCTGGAGTGCTAGAATGGTTCCCTTTGTGGATCTTAACTAAATTCGAAACCCTTTCTTTCTCGAACAAAACGTTGTGTATTGCAGCTGCAATAATTCTAATCAAGTTTATCTTGACTTGTACTGCAATTTTGTATGTAAGTTAGAGTTGAATTTAAAAATTAACTAATGGACGGTATACAAGCTAGTTTCTAGGTAATGTTCTCAAATAATGCTACCAATTACGACGAGTTGGTAAATTTCCACGAAGACGCAGCACTCACAATTCTGTTCAAAATCATCACTAATTAAATGTCCCAAACTGAATTTAAAAACCAAATGCCCCTTCCCTAACTGAAGGTATATATTAGTAGCTCCATTAATAATGCAAGAATGTATAGTAAAGAATATTTTTAACAATTTTTTGCATTGTATCTGATCGCTTTAATACTGTGAAATTTGTACTTTGTTGCTGGTCAAAATAAATTAGGAATAAATTAGGACTGATTTTTTTCGTAATGGTTAACCAATGGGCAAAGGTGCTGGATACAGACAATAATCAAAATATATCGGAAAAGGAATATGGATATTAAAACCTCGGTGTCTCACAGAATAATTTCATTTTAGTATCAATATTTAAATGAAGTATAAGTTTTTCCCTAGTTTACAATTTTGAATAAAACAAAAAAATCGAATATCTACTTTTCACCCGAAACGCCACAAATAAAACCCAGTACCAATGTGAACTACTCTAAAATTATTTCAACCATGTTAGACAGCATGGCAGTTTGGAGTAAGTGGGTATACATCTCTAGTAGTGTAGTGACCCGAATAAGAGGGGGAGGGTATTAATAAGAGGGGGTTTCCATTTTAGGTCCCAATAAACAGGAGTCCGTATCCCTAATAAGAGTCCGTAAGCAGATAGAGTCCCTAAACCTTATTTAGAGTCCATAAATGACAATTATATATCCCTAACTGTAGCGCATAAATGACTCCAGGACCAAATAATTTGAGTTCGAAACTATAAATCGTACTTAAATTTTGAAAGTACAATCCAAGTATAACCTTGCATTATTGCTTAAGCTATTGACACAAAACAAATAAACGTTTAACTCAACAGATAGTTGTAGGAACGGATATATCAGTAACGAAGGGTGGCGGAGCGTGGGTTAAAAATAAATAACAGTCCGTAACCGAATAACAGGGGGTACCCTCTGGAGAGGCCAAATAAATATCAGTCCTCCTCTTATTCGGGTCACTAAAGTACACTGTTTCACAGGCAACAAAATACCTAGTATTTTCAATATCTTGTCACCAACTTGAGGCATATAATCTCATGGGAAACGGAGATTGACCAAAATAAAATAGAAACTGTAAATCGTCAAACAAAATATGTTGTTCGCCAATCAATTGAGACATGGAAACCTTCACAGGGTTTTATAAAGCTTTCTAGTAAAAAATGTGGATGCACCAAAATTTTTTAAAGATTTTCATATTGAACAATTGTGGTGCATTTGTACACAAAAATTGCACGATTTCCATGTGAAAACTAATTTTCAGTATGAAAAGAACGAAATTTAGGTTATTTCTATGGAACTGTATGTATCCGGTGAATAATAGGGTAAATCTTGTGGAAACAAAAAGTAATTATACAAAAAAACATATCCTGGTAGATATCCCGTGGTTGTCTAGGAGAACTTGAGTTAGCCATATTCCGTTCATGACATCCTTCAAGCTTACGAATTGCATATTAAAGCTCTGTGACAGTAAAAAATGTGTTTCATTGACCCACGACACACTTTTAAGGAATAATTTATTAATTTTTATTTCATTGACCTTTTGAAGACGTTTGTAATGCAAGTGGCAAAAAATGCAAAAATTGTAGTTTTCAACGCAGTTTACAGAAAAACGAGTTCTGGCTCCGGTAAAATTTTTGCCGCTGGTTCCTGCAACTTCGGTAGTGAAATTTTGCAGTTTTACAAAATTTTCATTTGGACCGTTTCCTTTAACTTTTGGCACAATTTTGATAAAAAAATTGCCGAGATTACGTGAGAAATATGCGTAATAAACGATTTATCAACGCATTACAGGCAGTTATCTGCTAAAAATGACTTTTACACATCATTCTACCTTTCGTTTTCAACCTTTTTTCAAAATTTTATGCCAAAAAGATAAATTTTGAAAAACTAGGCAAAATTTCGCAACTACAGACCCCGAGGCCCAATTTTTGCCGTATTCAGACCTCCGGTTGAACCGCCATTCAGCGAGATGCATATTTTAACACCAGAATTTACAGTTTCGCATAGTCAGTTTGTTATGCTGTCTTATAATGATGGTTGTACATTCACATGCAAATATGCAAACACGAACCTGACTAAAAACGCGTTAACGCTCGATTTTCTACTTGCTAGCAGCTCAATATGCATCATTACCGCATTTTTTTGAGAAATACAAGAACTGCAAATTTTCTCACATACCAATCGCTATTCTTTCGAAACATCCTATTTCTAATCGCAGAATTCAAACTACAAACACTAACTGTATTTGATAGTTAACAGAACAGTATAGATGGTAAATAACAATGGTACAAAATAGAAAACACTGAAAAATGGTGCGCTACAGCAACCGCTAATTTAACCGAAACCTCAGCAATAAAATCTAAAACAACTTGCATTCTATTCAATGCTTTGCCGCAGTCTTCATGAAACCTACATACTTGAACTATTCAACACAAATAATGGTAAAAACTAACGACCAAAAAGTTGTTTTTTTCTTTTGCTCACACTGTCATACAAAAAATGGGACATACATTAATTTCAGTTTTTTTTTTAAAAATTCATGTGTAACCATTCTCCGAAAAATAATTCCGACCGGTTCACACACTCTCGGAAACAAACTTAGATCGCAATACCTGAATTATTGGTAACTGATGTAATTTCAAGAATCGATTGAGATAAACATAAATTAATAATACTACATAATTAATGATGATACTCATGTCCCATGTTACTTTAAGGGGCGTCCAGGTTTCTTGTGGGTCTATAAAAGAGTAGGTTTAGATTCTAGATTACATTTTTTGCTTATGCTTAGGCTCAGGTTTAGGAACTCATTTTTGCAACGCTTAGGCTTAGGCTTAGGAATACGCTTAACCTACTGTTACGCAAATTAAAGTAACATTGGCCATACTGATAATGGCATATGTTAATTAAGTTACCTAGCCGTTAGGTTTAGTATTAGGTTTAGGCGTGTATATAGTTTACTTACGGTTAGACTTATACATAGTTTAGGCGTAGTGTGGCATGCACTTATAATTAACATGGGCCATAATAATTATTATACAACAGATCATTTCATATTTTGATAGTCGTCAAAACAACAGAAACAAAACAATTTCACAAGATCATATTACAAAGGTTGTATGTGAGAAATCTTCGCACTGCCACGTAACATGTGAAGCACGGACCTATATTATATAGCAGGACAGCAAATTCATAACCGAAAATTATATATACCGGAATCGGAATAAAAATTTCAGAACTCGCGACTTATAGCGTATTAATTCAACAGAAATTAAACAGCAATTGATATTAAAAAATCTACACCTTGCTGTACAAATATCCGAACTATGATCATCATAGGATCACTGTACTATTTACTATTTACCCTCTAGAAAACAATAATTTCCCTTGTTATTGGCAAAAAGTAAGAAAATTTTTTCGAACTGTAACAACAGATTACAAAAGCAAACAAAAAGTTCCAAAACTCTGTTTTCGTATCCTGTTTAACTTCGAATCCGAATCAAAAGTTGCATTTAATTACAATTCGATCCGTTTGCACCTGCTGCAAAGAATAGATTATGCGTAATGTTTCGGGTCAGTTGTGGGTAGTTTATACGCCAAGATAATATGTATGGGTGCAACCATAGGCGAAAAATTACGAGCCCAAAGCTCGGCAAAATTTACGCAAACCACAGAGACAACTAAAAATTAGTCGGTGAAAAAACAAAGTTTAATTGCCAGCTATAACTAAAATCTATATTAATGCGTTGCAAATGATCGATTTTCTTCAAATTTGTATTTTGAAAAAAATGTTACAAAATATCGCGCTATTAAAATCGATACACCAACGGTAAACAATTTTCTGATGCAGCTTGACGTAGCGTTTTCGTATTCCCCACTAATTTCAAACTAAACCCCGTTTTCCATCAAATTCACAAAAACACGGAAGCCAATGTAAATATAACTTAAGAAATATGAACAATCAAAATATTACTGGTAGGACTAACACAAAACGTTACTGTTATTGCATGACTAACCGTGGTAGTACTGGCAAAACCAATAATATTTAAATACAAATATCGAAGATTATAGAAATTACAATATAAACAAGCCGACAAGTGGTTACAAACAATAATTGACTTGAGTTTACACAACCAAAAACATTTTTCACCTACCTTTTAACATGGTAGGAAGTTTAGCTTTCACACCGTCCACTGCTGCGAAAACTGCAACTTTAATAAATGACCACTCTTGCTTAAAACTTGAAATTTTCGGTCACAAGAACATAAATACATGCAATGTTCATTTACCATAACTATTTTAAGCAACCTATTATATGCTATTCATTCCCTACTTTTACGAATTTAAGACGTTAAGGTGGCATAAACTGTTTCATCTATACGTCAACACATTATGCATGTTCCTAAAAATCTCATCAAGTTCTCACCTTATTTGATCAAATTACACTACAAGATGCCCTCTTTACCAAAAGTTATAACACTACAAAAGTTCGCTGATGGTTTCTGTAGATGCTAGATATTTCAGGGCCCAGAATGTTCACCGGGGTCGAGTCCAGAACTTAAGGTCTCGGTACCGAGGTCAGTGCGTATAGATGTTTTTGAAAAATGTATTTTGACACGTTTTTGTCGAATAGAACGTTTAGTCGAAACATTATACTGTAACATAAAAAAGAATCGCAAGTACATGTTTCATAAACTTTTGCGTGACCGAAGATCTGTCACCGGGGCCGGGTCCAGATCCGGGGCATCTCTAGTAGATACTACTGATCAACTTGTGAATCAGAACAGATTGCGAACACTTCCAAGTTTTTGACAGAGAAGTGCTGCTCTGACGACAATGGAGGGTTATTAAACGTTCGACAATGCTGTGTAGAACCATTTTCCAACGAAAGTCGAAACGAAAGCCCTTCGCCGTCTCTGTAACAAAGAAAAATAACCAACGAGAAATACTACAATTTGATTTTCCAATATGTTTCCTGCAAATTCTCATTCCCATTTTTTGTGTATTCTTACATGGATAATAGCAAGCATCAGAAGTATTGGTTGAAAATTTGTACTTTCGATAAACTTTTTTCTAAACTGTTATATGTTGGTCAGGGTTGGCAACCAACCGTTAACTTACTGTACAAGGACGAAGCTTTCCGATGAATGACACTACCTCAGCACTGGTCGCCGCGTTGACCCTACCTCAGCGCGTAATACAAGTGGCCTTGTGACAAGTATTCAGGAATAACGAGAAAATAATCGTTCAGGTAATACTTTTATGGCGAGGTTGAAATTTATATTGCGAACGGTGCATTTATTACGTTAAAACAGTAAAAGAGAGATGGGCGTCACCTACCCGCCGCCAACAACAATCGACGTTGCATCAGCTGCCAAAAACAAATTTTCTGCGTTTTCGTCAGTTCCGACCCATTCGTAAGCTTCAACTGCGGCACCGCTAATGCGAAACAAGAACGATTCGCCAGTTCCAAAAAATCGACCACGATTACACTCGAGATTCCGTTCGGTCCACGGCGCTGAACAATATGCGCCAAATTTCTGAAGCAGACAATAAGCCCATGTTGCTTTTAGGGCCGTCCGGTGTGCTGCAGGGATTGTAAAGGAAAAGGATTAACATAGACTGTTTTTCCTACGGTTTACATTTGGCTAAATAGTTACAATTTTTTAACGTTGATGCTTAGGCTTAGGAATACGATTAATCTACATACAAATACGACCCTAAAACCAACATTGGCAGAGAATGTCTGATTGCGAAAACTCTATAATACAACCTTGAACAGTTTTTTCACGTTGCTGCTGAAAACCGCTTTTGTTTCTAATAAATATCAAACAGAATAAAGTGCGCAGTGATTGCAATTAAGTATCTGGTCCCGTTTGCGGTCGTAGTAATTGCGAGCAGTTCAAATATCGACTGCGACGGAATACTTTTACAAACGAGGAATTGTATTTAAAGCCGCGGTGCGGAACGCGATAGCGACTGCACTTAATTTTGTCCTTGAATGTATTTCAGCCATACTCGCATCAAGCAATTTTAAAATTTAAAAATCTTAAAAAGCCCAGGTTAGCAGGTCAGACCTTTAGTGATGATCTTTGGCCTCTGTAATTACTTGAGGTACATAAATCACCATTACACTATGTGAAATAATTCTGGCCCTTACTTCGTCTAATGTAGACTGAACAATAATCACAGTTTGATCACATTGTTCAACATAACGCCAAAATGTGCTAAAGCTAATACCGTCATTGTTCAGCGAGAATACACGCCGAGGCTGACAAAGTTCAAATCGACTAGGAAGCCATGAATACAACGATCGAATCTAAAACAAATCATTAATCAAATGTCACTACATGCACATAAAAGAATATATGATACATTCGAACTTACTAAAACTAAAAAGTTAAAACGTTCACTGTTATATAGCGAGGCAATACAGGTGTCGCAAACATTTTGAAACTGTATTAACTCTGCTCAAGTAACAGAAAAAACATTAGCGAAGCTTATTATAATAATAAAAAGAGCTATTTTTAACAATTATTAAAACTGTATCGCAAAAACCATAAAAACAAGATTCAAACTAACGTGGATTTGTGAAATAATGTCAGATTCAACAGTAATTTCAGCAAAAAGACTAGGAGTCAATGTGCCTTTCATCGTTTGACTGTTCAAATTAACTTCACTCATACGCGGTTCACTACGTCGTCGACGAAATAAATTTTCGTGCTGTAACTTTTGAATGGTTGATGCTTTCATATTGCGAATCGCGAATGCACTCTGAAATGAACAATAATTTTCAAACTAACTGATAATACATAGCAGGGTTCCATCCGGAACTTAATTTTGCAGGAAACGGGACAGGAATTGAATTTTTTGCAGGGACTAGAATTTTAAAAATTTTCATAGGAACCGGAACAGGAATTGAATTTTTACACTAATTCCGGATGATCCCTGATACATAGTCGAGAAAGTATTAAGATTTAAGGCTGACAAGGTGTTCATTATTTAAAAGTAGCCGTTGCACGCGTAAGCCAAAGGAAGCCATAACGAATAAATGTCACACAGCTGTAGAAAACATTACTGGGTTGCAAACTGAAAGTCGTCGAGTGAAAACACTTAAAGCACACAAAAACAATTTGCTCACTTTTTTAAGTTTCCCTGGAGTAAGCGGCATAGATACAAAATACTCGGATATATAATTTGCGACCTTATCGCTTGGAATGCCTTTGGTTGAGGAAAGTTGTTTATCTAAAAATAAACAACCATTGGATTACTATATGATCACCAATTCAAGGTTGCCACGAGAGCTAGAAAGCGTACTTCGTAAATCTAAAAAGTCTTGCTTTGGAATTTTCAGATATAGTACAATACATAAAATTTATGTTCAGTTATAGCGAGGTCTTGAACGATATCGCGAAACAAAACTAGAAAAACGCTTTCCAAAATTACTGAACTTACGGTATTGCTTATGCCAGCCATTTAGACCAGCCAAGGCGACACGATACAGCACCTTTGAACCCTCATACAAAAAACAGTCCATGATGTAAACCTGCAACACGCAATCGCTTTCTTAGGAATACAAGCTGTAAGCATGCATAGCTAAGTACACAACCGATTATGGTAAGAATACTTTTCTCTGGATAACTTGAAATCAAGCTAGTAAATATAAAACTAGACTAGTGAATAAGAATCAACGGAATATTATGCGAAAAATTTCAATCAAATCTAAACCGCGATCAAAGCTAACATAGTCTACACAACAGCGTATCTAGAGGATTTCTGAAAATGAAAATTACCCAGGGTGCACCGAAATTACAGTTTACCGGAACCGGAATTTGAAAAAATTACCGAAAACGGAACCGAAAAAATGAAAAATACATGAAACCGAAAAATTCATTTTAATTTTCTTGTTTACTATATTATTGGTGTTAATTGGAGTTAGGTATTCACTTTAATGTGTTGTATTAATATTTTTAATAATCCGTGGAAGCGAAATCTACATTTGATGGTTTATTTTCGGCGATTGTCAAGGTTTATAAACAATACTAATGAAATCTATTTTTAATTTTTATCGTCATTTTTTAATGAAATATCTTTACTTCCACCGACCAAAATTTAATACCGAAATTTCAATTCCGGTAAAAAACTTACCGAAACCGGAATCCCAATTGTACCTTGGAATTACCATATATATGTGTTTGAAAGAAAGACTTTTGTGCCACAAACTGAAAAAGTATGTAAAACCCCTTTGCAAAAAATCCATCAGGGCTTTTTAACCTCTGAACCACATGGTTACGCCCTTGTGCCTACAACGTACCACATGATCAAAGGGTAAATCTTTGAACAACCATGATTGCCAGTTATCAAATACAGCCACCATTTTGTCCTCAAATTCGACAGGAGTTAAACTACCGTCAGTCGGAGTTATCAGGCGGCGTATGAACTGATAAGTATTTTTCTAGAAAATATTAAATAAATGTATATAGACATCAATAAGCTCATAATCTTCGATCAGCGTACTCATGGTACAGTAAATCGCAATACTCAGGTGCCGCGCTACTATATTGCACAATATTATATATACTTATCGGTGGCGCCGTAATTTCTACAACTTTAAATAGATTTTCGAATAAAAAGTTAGCACTAAAATTTACAATAACCGATAGCTGGACAAGTTGCTGGTGGTGGAATTTTCTATTTTGAAAACAGAAAATAAGTCAAACGAAGTTACCAAAGTCACATCCGGGACCGGTAAGGATCCGAATATTTTAGCGATTCCGGTCCGGGAATTTGATTGAAAAAATTCCGGGTCTGAAATGATATTGGGCAAAATTTTTGGTTCAGTTACGTGTGATCGATTCCAAAACGTTCGGGGCCCGGGGTTGCATGATGATTTGGTGCAACTTTATTGGTTACTGCTAAAGTGCAAAGACAACTCTAACAGTACTAGTACATTAATTAAATCCTCAGTGCCTACCAAATGTTTTTCGTCAACGTGTTTTCCTGGAAGCATTGAAGTAATTTCAGTTTGCGTTAAAAATTTTTGTCCACGAGAGATAATTCCCAAAATACAGGCAAAAGCGTCTTCTTCAGTCATGTAATGCAACAATAATCCGCAGATTGAATAAAGAGTCTGAAATTAATTATGTACAGTTTAAGTAGTGTTATATTTTATACCTACATGGCTTTACTGTGCAAGCGCTGAGTGTTTA